>JAVTVY010042797.1:0-193421 GCA_036873755.1 Hanleya hanleyi | reverse complement strand
TTGCGCGCCGGGGTCAAAGGTCAGTTCCGGCCACCACCACCACCACCACCACCACCACCACCGGGCGTTGACGCCCGGTGGTGGCGTTGGTGGCGTTAGTGGTGGCGTTGGTGGCGTTGATGGTGGGGTTGGTGGCGTTGGTGGTGGTGTTGGTGGTGTGCGGTGGTGGTGTTGGTGGAGTCGGTGGTGGTGTGTGTGGTGGTGGTAGAGTCTTTAAATATAGGAATGAACATGTGTCCATCATCAGTCCATATGTATTGGTCGACTGATGAACATGTCGTGTACGGGTACGTTCTGTGAGAGAGCATTCTCTCGTCGCGATAGTATGCTCAGGCACATTCAACGCAAACACAACCAAGAGACACAGCCGAGTCCCGCTATAGGTCCAACAAGAGCAGTAGAGCATCCCTATACGATGACGGTGAGCGGCCCTACAGGGTGTGGAAAGACATCCTGGGTGATGAAGTTCTTAGAGGGAGGTGTAGCAACCCCAGCTCCGACACGTGTTGTTTGGTGTTATAGCCAATGGCAGCCCGCCTACGAAACTACAAGGTTACAGAATGTGAGCTTTGTCCCAGGAATTCCTCACGACATAGACGAACCCTATTACTTCGATTTCGAGCAGACCAACGTGGTAGTCCTCGATGATCTGATGAGTGGTGCCAAGGACAATTCGAAAATCGCCGACCTATTCACCAAAGGGTCCCATCATCGCAATCTGTCCGTCATCTATTTGACTCAGAATCTCTTTCCTCAAGGGAAGGCGTCCAGAGATATAATTTGCCTTGAACTGCCAATACTTTGTGTTGTTCTCCAATCCCATTGACAGAGCACAAATCCGTGTGTTTGGTAGTCGAATTTATCCTCAGAACATTGACCATTTTATGCGAGCGTTTCAAGAAGCGACAATTCGTCCGTACGGCTACCTGTTCGTAGATTTAAAAGCCCATACCCCCGAAGATCGTCGGCTGACGATCCACCTGTTACCCGGCGAGGAATCACCACAACGGCATATACCCCTACACCATCCGCCGAGTCCACTCCTGGCAGAGCAGCAGCAGCAGCCCACCCCCATACAGCGGGTCCGCTTCATACCATCAGTCCCGGAATATCACCCAACCGTGAAGACCCAACCCGAGGTTGAAGAACATAATGTGAACTCGAGGCTATGGAAGGATTTGTTCAAAGAAAGTATGGACGCCGAGATGGGCGAGATTTTGGAGGCCACAGGAAACAAGTTTCAACGCAAAGGGTATTCGAAAAAGGAAGCTGCAATTTTAGCCCATAACAGATTGGCGCCCAGACTACGACGGGCTTTACGTCAGCAGTATGTCGACTTACTGACCCATATGAAATTGTTGGATAAGGACCCAGTCCATATGGAAATTGAAAGAACAGCGTCGATGTTGAAAACCTCAGGCATGAACTGGAAAGCGGCGTATGTCAGAGCAATAGCACAAAAGAAACATTTGTTCGAACGCATCATTAAACAACGTTAAAGCATTAAGAAAGTGTGTTAAAGCGTTGAGACGAGCGTTATGGTGTAACGACGGGCGTTGACGAGCGTCACTGCATTTCGATGAATTGGTGTCAATTCCATGAAATCAGAGCTTCTGAGCTAATTCACCAGGGCGTTGAAGCGTTGAGCTAAGCGTTGATGGGCGTTACTGTATATAAAAGCGAGCGTATTCCCAAAACACGCACAGTCGACGTTCAACCGTCAACATGGCTTATACTTGTTCTGAGTGTGAACGCACGTTCACCAGACATTACGGTATGATGCGACACCAGAAAAATATACATGGGACTGAAGACGCCGAGGAGCCCGTTGAGGCAGATACTGATACAGAGATTGATGAGAGTGCATCGACTGATACCGAATCCAAGATGGCTGACAGTCTATCTGCTGATATGGAGAGCTTGACCTCAGAGAATCAGCCTTCATCCCAGGAAAGTGAGGCAGAACCTACCTTCTGGGATCGTATTGTGACAGCAGCTATCAATACTCACGCTGAAGCAATCGAGGACGCCGGAGAGGATAATTTACAACAGACGTACACCCAAATGCGCCCCCGCATCAGGAAAACAACCATGGCGATCTATGAACAGTATACCTTACTACCGCTTGAAATGAAAGGGGACCCCACGCACAGGTCCATCATGAAGACCAAGCGTCACTTGGAAGAGGATATGGGTTTACCACCCACCGAGGCCCTGGAAAATGCGATTAGAATGCGCAAACAACTGTTTCAGGACATGCTGCCCGATGAATATCCAGGCCTGCCTGACGATGATTAGAACAAACGGTTCAGAGCGAACATGGCCGAAGACGGAACTCTCTGAAATGGCGACTTTTGATTGGACAAGAATACATCTAACGGGCAAGAACGAACATGACATGCAAATGGCAGTCTCTGATTGGACAAGTCTTTCTTGAATTGTAAACATACCCAACGCGGCTCCCCCAGCGTGGGTATGTTATGATGGAGGGGAAAATAAACTATATGAAAAAAAAAATTGTTGTTTTTGTTCTTCTCTCATGTGTCATCCTTGTTGTTGTTGTTGTTCTCTCTCTGGTCTATATCATGGTGTTATGCTAGAGCGTTAAGGCGTAACTATGGGCGTTGACGGGTGTCACTGCATTTCCAATGAATTAATGACAATTCCATGAAAATCAGAGCTTTTGGGCTAATTCACCAGGGCGTTGAAGCGTTGAGCTTGGCGTTGGCGGACGTTGCTACAAGATGACACCTCACACGACGCATTCGAACGTGAATAGCCCATCTCGACCCCAAATACCTTCATGTACTGCCCGAAAATGGCCACTTTCGCTACTACTCGTACCGATGACGTCACTGATGACGTCACAGATGACGGGAACATCCCTCAAGTCGGCATGTACACCCCGAGAACTACAAGATGACACCTTCCAGGACGCATTCGAACCGTGAATAGCCCATCTCGACCCCAAATACCTTCATGTACTGCCCGAAAATGGCCACTTTCGCTACTACTCGTACCGATGACGTCACTGATGACGTCACAGATGACGGGAACATCCCTCAAATCGGTATGTACACCCCGAGAACTACAAGATGACACCTTCCAGGACGCATTCGAACCGTGAATAGCCCATCTCGACCCCAAATACCTTCCTTCACTGCCCCAAAATGGCCACTTTACTTACTACAACCAACTGCGTATGCGCAGATTAACGCGACTTGCATGCAAAAACACACCATTCTGACTCTACCCCACACAAGCTTCACTTTGACACGTCACACGACCCATTCGAACCGTGAATAGCCCATCTCTATCCCAAAAACACCCCTACATAGCACCCAAAATGCCTGTTTTCTATACTACGCCCAGACTGCGCATGCGCAGACTATTGAACACAGACGAACCATTAGTGTAGTCAAGTGCTCCTCCACGAGAGCTTCAAAATAAGACCTCAACCGACCCCATTGGACCATTAGGGACTCACCTAGACTCCAACATGTCCACCCCGTATGGGCCTATACACCCATAGCCATGCAGTATAGGCCTATGGGCCTACCCAGGCCTCGGTGACTTTTTTCAAAAATTTCACCGATTCGCTCCGGACACTTCCTATCGTGTTCTAAATGACGAGACGAGTAAAACGAGACCCCACAACCCTACCGCAAATGTATAGAAGTACGTTTCCCAGGGGGGCAAACATTGATCCTATACCCCCAGTATGGGACTATATGGGGCTCGGTGACTTTTTTCAAAAATTTCACCGATTCGCACGGGGACACTTCCTATCATGTTTGTCTTGACGAGACGAGTAAAACGAGACCCCACAACCCTACCGCAAATGTATAGAAGTACGTTTCCCAGGGGACAAACATTGATCCTATACCCCCAGTATGGGACTATATGGGGCTATATCGTACTTTTTCAAAAATTTCACCGATTCGTGCCGGGACACTTCCTATCATGTTCTAAATGACGAGACTAAGAAAACGATACCCCACAACCCCTACCGCAAATGTCGAGAAGTAGGTTTCCCAGGATGGTCCTATACCCCCCATACCCCATATAGGCATTTTCACGTAATTTAGGATAAAGTCCGTGTTCCGCATTTTTTTCAGGAAAATTTTTACATACACCCACCCTGGAACTAGGGGGAGATAACTCTATTGATAGGCAAGCCCCGTTAAGCCCGGCGATCTATATACCCCCCATACCCCATATAGGCATTTTCCCAGGTTTTTCGATAAAGTCCGTGTTCCGTATTATTTTTTTTCAGGAAAAATTTTACATGCACCCACCCAGCCATCAAATACCCCTTCACCTAGGCTTCACTTTGATACCTCATACAACTCCATCGGACCATTATTGGCTCCCCTAGATACCAAAACGTCTATTTGCATACCCTTGGGCCACCGCGCATGCGCAGAATGCCGATATTTCAACCCCGCACCCAGTCCATCAGATGCCCCTTCACGAATGCTTCACTTTGATACCTCAATCGATCCCATTGGACCATTAGGGGCTCCCCTACATCCGAAAACGTCTATTTCCATACCCTTGGGCCACCACGCATGCGCAGAATGCCGATAGTTCAACCCCACACCCAGCCTATTAGATGTCCCTTCACCTAAGCTTCACTTTGATACCTCACTCGACCCAATCGGACCATTTTATCTAGGGACTACTTTTTCTCCGCGGAAGCTTTTTCCCGAAACCGAATCACCGCCAAAACCGCGGCCAGACCGCATCACCGCGGAGGAATACAAAGGTTACAGGTTGCCGGAACTATAGTCACCCAGAGTTACCTCCCCCTAGATTGGAACTCTCTTGTGCTGGAGGTAGTTTTTCCCCAACGATCACATGATCGTCACGTGATCAAGTTCCTCCTCAATCCTCCACCGGGGGAAACAAAAAAGTAGGTCAATATGGTCTGTAATCATCTTTATATACTACTTACATAGAATGAAATTAGAGCCACCAAAAAGCAACTATATGACTCCACCGGAAAGCTTCTCTTGGCACCTAACATTCAGACCAGAGAAAACGGTGGATTCTCGGACGTAGCCTTGGTATCTCAGCCGCGCTTTTACTGCAACTGTTCATGTGGAGATTATTTCCACACGGCCCCGAACACCGGTTTAAGGGGCATTGGATACGCTAACTCGGGAGTCGTGATGACAGATAAGCTCAAACAAATAACACATCTGATCTTAAAAGATGATCACCGAGGACGTCCGGGCTTATGGTATTTCAGGCAATATGCAAAACAAGGAGTCTCAAGTAACGTTGTTTTTTCTAAGTGGTGTTACGTATTGTCTGGTGTGCCTCGGATCTCGGTCTTAGGACACAATCTGTTTTGAATGTTCATAAACCATCCTTTTAAATAAGAGCTTTAAGACGATTCGATGTAGTAGAGACTGCATACTGTCACCAGAAGACATTGTACGTGTAGGTGAATGGTGTAAGAAATGGAAATTTAACTCTAAACATTGCAATAATGCCAATTATACATTCAACAGAGTGAAATAGATTTGAATTTATCCATAAAGCATATGGTGAGTGTTTGCGGTGTGTGAAAGAAGCGAAACATCTGGATATAGTCTTAACCGAAAATCTCTATTTTTGAATCTCATGTGAAAAATGGTCGACAAAACAAAGCGAATGCACTCAACACTCGGTCTTGTAAAATTAGTTTGAGTCTCCACAAATTTCCGAGTACTGTTGTACCCGAGCACGTATTTAAAATGACTTTCTTTCGTTGCATATTAATTACCTTATCCAACCAGCGGTGTGAAACTAAACCTATTCATCAGATATACTGGTGCTATTTACATTTTAAGCCTTCGTTCACTCAGTCTACTTTATTGTGAACAACGACTCCATTGAGGTCTAACATAGTTGTTTTTAAATCACCGCAAATTTCCTTTTACTATTGTATTCGAGTACCTATCTAAGATGAGGGTTTTTTTCTCTCGATGCATGTTTAACAGCAAACTTTATTATAGGTTCAAATCGAAATGTGTTTATCAAATTACTTTTGAGCATGTAGTATAAATGGGAAATTACGATGACATCCAGCCTGGTGTACTATTACAAGGACATATCTATAATTATATATTTCCCCAGTGTTTGTATAAGTTTCTCCAGTATTTGTCACGGGACACGATCATGATTATTATACATGATTATGAACCGGGCGCCACCTCCCCCCCCCCCTCCCCCACCACCAAACGCACGTCTGTATTTGTTAATGTCTTCATTGTTATTTCTTTACTTATGTATATATTCCTTCATCTGCTCATATTTCTCAACATTCTGTCTGTTCTAAGGTTTGTTTAATTATAGATATCTTATTCGCATTCATGCTATATTCAAATATATTTCCATCAATGTATCAATTATCTTATACATGATTCCCCCTGCAAAGGCAATTATGATATTCATGCCCAGACAATATCCCTTTAATTGCAACTACATGCAACTATAGTGTACTTAGTGATTACACCCTCCGTACTCATGATTAGATCTCTATCATGCGCACGATGAATTTACTATGCGAGCTACCATTCCATAATGAGGATGTAAATGACGTGTGCTCTTCTCCACATCTGAAGTTTCAGTCATCGATGGATTCGAAATTATGTGTTTTAATCCACTACAGCTAAACTATCCTGAAAGTTCAGCCTATGTAACCGATGATGCGGAAGGAGAATATTCTCATTGGGAGAGTGTCGGCTCACATCAATCAAACTATTATTTTGAAGATCAATTTAAATCATTTATAAACACAAAGTCAATCTCTGATAAAAAGTCTTTGTCTACCCTCCATATCAACGCGAGAAGCCTAAACAAACATTTTATTGAAGTCCGAGCGCTTATATACAGAATAGGAACTTCAACTTCTCTTTCATAGGTATATCCGAAAGTTGGCTTGACCCTTCTACCGAAGTTATTCAGTATTCCCGGTTATCAGCCTTTTCCTCTATCAAGGAACTAAAAAAGAATTGGTGGTGGAGTAGTTCTCTATATCAAAGAAGTATTCACAAAGAGTAAGATCCGCGAAGATAAGTCGTTAATGAGGAACACGACTCTTTATTTGTTGAAGTAGCTATTAACATGAGCAGTGTGACTAACGTCACAGGACCTACGAAGTACAGTAGGCATTAGGACTCGAACGCGAACCGAACTCTTGGAAATCCCTACCCCCAGTCGAAATCCTGCCTATATTAAGATGGGCACCGCCCAAGTCAGAATCGCCAGTGATTTTCATCAAAAATCACCAGAAATTTTCATCAAAAGTAGGTCAGCTCAGAACTTGTTGGTAACAGTCTCCTAATGCGCCTTCATTCCAAATAAATAACGATCGCCGATTTAATTTTACAATTTTTTAATTAAAGGAAACAGATTGAATAATATAGGTTCAGTAGATTTCAAGCTTTACGTGTGAAAATACATTTAATGGTTTTCAGTGCCCTTGTACAGGATCAAAACAACTTTTTGAATCACATTATTTTCCCAACAATACAACAATTTTTTATATATAGTACTATAGTAGAAAGGTAGCATTTATGTAGTTTACGGTAACTCAACTCCAGACCAACACCTTCTATGCACAAGATTCTATGTCATTGTCCTGAGCATAACCGGTACAAAGAGGAATAAATAGCGTCTCTACATCACGTTGTTATCTAGATATATGAGACAACACATTTTGGGCATCGGCAATCTGATGAATGTACTATTCCGGTTTTCTTGTTTCACATTATATTCTATGGCGGTTGATCGGTGATTTTCTTCATTGATAAACCTTAAACCACCTCAGCTTCGTTGTGTGAATCGGAATTGTATTGCTGTGACACACCAGCACACTCCGTGGCAGTGATTCTGTATCCCCTAATCAAGGAATCAAAATGGATCAAGATTTGAAATGACAAGAGAAATTTAGACATATTTTGTTTACACATGTAATTTTTTGTTCAAATTATATCAAAGTGTGATATATAGTCAATATTCAAGAGGTACAAAAAAAACCCCAAAGTATGTCCTCATATTTTCACATCCATGCCAAGAAATACTGCATTGAAAAGGGTCCATTTAGCCTACCCTGTTTTATCGCTCTAATCAGCAAATGGCGGGGTCATATTTCTGCTGTCAAAATTGTATTTCCCTCCAAAGTCTTAACCCTTGAATCCAAGTCACACACTCTCTGATGCAAAGTAATGATTGTCCTAACTATCCGATTAACACATTATGAACATGTCTTTGGTCATAGTGTACATATCATAACTCACATCAATGTTTTCTGCTATATTATTTCAATGATATGGTTTAACAATTTAAGTTATGGAAACAGCGCTGATTGTTTGAGGGTATATGCAGTAGTTAAGATTAACCTCAGTAATAGGGCCATGTGGCATACAGTGGGACAGGATATTTTTAGCCGTGGGTAATTTGACCTGAATTTGAAGCCTGATGTGGCCAATGTGAAATAGGATACACGTTAAAGGCTACAGTTCACATATATCTATAACAATATACTGAAGTGTTAATTATCAATCTAATTTTAATCAGAATTATTTCAGATCAGAACTTGCTGGTGACAATGCCCTAATGCACGTTCATGCCAAAAATCAAGGTTCTAATGTCAACGGTTCTCCTTATTTTGCCGACGAAAGGATTCGGATGGACTGACTCATTACCGGGCAATTTGCGATCTGTAGCCTACTTCGTAGGAATAACGAAACATATATAATCGGAATTGTTTATCGACCGTCCGGGAAAAACGTTACTAATTTCAACTCTAGTCTACTCTCGATTTTGAACACACTGAAACTAGATAACAAAAAATGTGTCATAATGAGTGATTTTAACATTGATCTTTTCAAAACCGAGAACCATGGTCCTATTAAGGCGTTTTTCGAGATTATGAAATCATTTTATTTTTCCCCTAAAATCACCAAACCCAACCGAGTTAAATCCCATTCTGCCACATTAATAGACATTTTCACTAATGTCCATGAAGATGACCTGGGCTTCGGAATCATACTCTCCATCATAACTGATCATTTTCCTATCTTTCACACAACTTGTTGTTCTCTACTCGTAGCCAAACATTCAATAAGCAGTTTCAATTCGCGTAAAATGTAGCCCAACCAAAAAACTCTTTTCATGGAAAAACTGAGAGGCATGAACTGGCAAGACATTACTAATGTCTGCGACGCTAATAACGGTATGGACAACTTTCTAGATCATTTCAACGGTATCTACAACGAATTCTTTCCTATAATAACAAAACATACCGGTACAACTACTCATAAAGTTTTAATATCTAAACCCTGGATAACCCCATGTAACCTTCGATCAATCTAGGGGAAAAAACAGATTATACAGGCTACATGTCTCCAACAAAGATTATGATACAACTCGTGAATATAAACTATACAGACACAAACTGCATCATACTCTCAGATTAGTCAAAAACAGATACTATGAACAAAAATTCAATGACTCCTTCAATAATATTAAGGAAACATGGAAAATAATAAATGGGTTATTGAATCGTAAGAAATCTAGCTCTCTCTCCCGTGTGTGTTCACCTTTAATGGTAATGATCTTACGGTTTTTACAACAGCGTTAACTTTCAACATTAGCATATTACTTTTAGAATAAGAAAGGATTTCGAATGTTCATACCGTCGCAATAAAGAATTCGTTCGGCAGTATTCTGCGCTTGTCCATTACAGTGGTTAAATGCACACAGCGGAACGGTCACATTGATAGCTAACCTTGGAAAGTACCTTTGCTTCACGAGATTGTGAGTGGTAAAACACATCCTTGCAATTAAATGCTTCCCTTTATGGGCGTGAGTCTGCATATTACACGAAATGTGGAGACAGATCGTGTTTATCGTATGGAGACTACAGTTGGTGTGGTGTTATACAGCGATCTGGACAGAAAAGCGTATTTTCGATTCCATTTCCTTGCCTGGCCTCCTCGTCAAGCGAAAAATTGCAAGGAACATCTGTTCGATCAGCCGTTGTTTATTAGAATCACCAAGTTAACTGCTTTCGTTTCTAAAAAAAATAAATTTAATGTCTGGTTATATGCACTACATCTCGGCTCAGCCTTGCCTTGAAAATGTGCAAAATAGAGATTTCTTGTATATTGATCATGTAATGAGGAGAATAGCTCATTCCATATTGAATATACTAAGGACATATATAATATATTTTATCAATTGGAAGGAGAGGTAATATTGGAAAGTTGCACTCATTCCATGACATTTAGTAAACACAATTCAATTTCATAGTATCGGAAAAGTTAGGCTATCGGGCTTTGGTTTCAGCAAGTCGGTATATACTGTGTAGTGATACTGATGAATTGTTTCTATTCTCGGGATAAAAACTTATTGGTTGCAATTGTTTTGAACTGTAAAGAATTATCCTTTTTGCCATTTTCTGTGATGAATTGAGGTGACTATACTAATTCGTTAGTAAAAGACGGAAAATTATTATATGACTGTTGATTTTGGCTTAGGAAGACGAAATACCGATTATTTTTGTCTACTGCTCTGCATGTAACATAAAACATTGGGGCTTTCAATGATAGGCGTTTACTTTTAGACACATCATCGAATGTTCATTTCAAGGCAGCAAAGACTTTGTCTAGCATTGCTCCGTTCCCGTTCTACACTGCAACGTATTTCAACCGGTAACAGAATACTTTTAAACGCAACAATTAACAACACTAAAGTTCGAGTAAATTTGCTTTCTGGTTGCGGCTCGACACACAACAATCATACCGTCATACACTCATTCTTTGAAAAAGCAACTGAGTTAAATATGACGTCGCACTACATGCCGTGCCGACTGATTCAATTGTTTCATTGTCTAGCCAACTCCATGAACGAATGCGGTGGAAATGAAATCACTTGGGTGGGACTAAACATAGACAACAAAAGACAAAGGCTTTTGCTGAAAGACCACGCTCGACTAAAAACCATATTAATGGACAACTGCAGCATACTGCCGAAAAATGTCTTCATTGCGATGGAATGAACATTCGAAATCCTTTGTCATTCTAAAAGTAATATGCTAATGTTGAAAGTTAACGCTGTTGTAAAAATCATAATATTACTGATCCTGCAGAATTTGGCACCCACTTCAATGACTACTTTCCTTCAGTTGCCTCAGATCTTGCCTCAAAAATCCCAAACACCCAAGACGACTTTACAACTTATCTTGACCTACACTATAATAATGATTTTTTATTCAAACCGTGTACTCCGACTGATATTGTTGGTCATATCGGTACTAAAAAATGGCTCTCCTGGTATTGACGATATTCGCATGTCTCTCGTAAAAAAATATCGAGCCTAAATCCTCCCCTATTTCGCATATTGTTAACTTATCTTTTCAAAGTGGAATTGTTTCTAATGCTCTTAAGATCGCAAAAAATCACTCCTGTTTTCAAGTCTGGAAGCAAAACTACAGTAGAAAATTATCGACCAATTTCTGTTCTTTCTTGCCTGAGAAAAATCTTTAAAAATCTTGTAGCATTCAGGGTAAGTACTTTTCTAGAAACTAACAACATTATCTGCCAAAACCAATATGGATTCCATGCTAACCATTCTGCGTTCCATGCAGTTCTCTTCCTTTATGACAAACTTGCATCTGCCAAAGAATCGAAACAGTTCAGCACCTCCACCTTTCTTGATCTTTCGAAAGCGTTCGATACAGTTAATCATGACATTCTCTTGTACAAACTCAACTAGTATGGTTTCCATGGTGTTGCAAACAACTGGTTTCGGAGTTGTCTAACGACCAGGTCACCTTTCAATGCGATAAACACTGTTGTGCCGCAAGGTTCAATACTAGGCCCCATCCTCTTCTTAATATACATAAATAATATAAATAAAGCCACATCTGCCCTTGACTCTCTTTGCTGGCGATACTAGCGCCACCCTCTCTAATTCTGATTCCGATAGACTCCCGATGTCCCACGAACTTGGAAAGCTTCATAATTGGTTCTCCTGTAACAAACTCTATTTAAATGTGAAAAAACTAAATACATATTCTACAAACCAAACAGACATGCCAAGACTACTACCCCCAAAATATCTATGTTTGGCTCCGAAATTGAATCCATTACCACCTTCAAATTCCTTGGTATCCATTTTAACGATAAACTAAACTGGCAAACTCATATAGATGAATTGATCTCTAAAATCTCGAGAAATGTTGGTGTTATCAATAATGTACGACACTGCCTTAACAGGGAAACCTTGATCATACTATATTATTACCTGTTTCATTCCTATATATCTTATTGGAACATAGTATGGGGTAACACGTTCCCAACACACCTCAGGCCTCTTGTCTTGCTCCAAAAAAGACAAACAAATACGCCCACACCAGTCCATTATTTGAGCAATCAAACATCCTTCCGTTTCATCAAATCAATGACTACCTGGTATTGTTATTTGCCCACAAATTTTTCCACACACCATTCTCTCTATCGACCATATTTAGAAATTATTTTACAAAACTATCAGAAGTTCACTGCTACCCCACCCGACAATCCCACCTTAATCTCCACAGAATACGAGTGATTTCAAATCTATCATATTATTCTACAAAAACGAAAGCCCCGCGTATGTGGAACTCACTGCCCACTGACATAAAAGCCTCCGCATCCTATTCACTTTTCAAATCCCATTTAAAGAACTACCTTGTTAAATTACCGAGAGCTCGACCATCTATTCACCATAGGGAGAGAGAGAAAATAAGGACACTATACACGTGGATAGATATATAAGTATAAAACTGGATATTATATTGTCATAACCGGTTTCGCTCTTTTAGAGCTTGTCAATTTATCGTAAGTAATTACAGCAGAAACTGAATACATGCTTGTATCTTTTTTTACCCTGCTGTAGCCAGTCGTTTACTTACTTAAAATATTATCAGTTTGGGATAGAACAAGCCCCCCTGGAGTTTTATTCCCGGCATTTTTACAGCCGTATTCGATATTATGTTTGTATATACATTGTTGAAATGGTGAATAAACAATGGATCAAATCAATCTACTGTCAAAGTACGCGGATGACACGGCGGTCTTTCGGAATGGATCTCAAAGAAGTCCGCTTGACTGTCTGATGAAATTGGATTTTTCATTCTTTGTCTAAAGGATATTGGATTTTTTCGTTCAGTTTTCAGGACTGTTCAGACAAACAAGACTCTTTTGGATAGGATGGTTCAAATATAGTTTTTAAACAAAATTGAGGGTTAAAATGGAGGCATAACACATTCTCTGTTCTTGGCATAACCCTCACTCAAAATGTAGCGAAACTATTAAGACAAACTGAAAACGATAGATATACTGATGAAGATATTAGGTCAAAGCGAATGTCGACGCCTTTAAGGAGAACTAATGTTTTGAAATCTTTAACATTCCCAAAATTAAGCATCCTATTTTCAAAACTGCCTGATCGCCATCATTTCGTTTGATGAACTCCAAATAAAATGTCTTCAGTTTGTCAAAGATGGTGGAATGAAAAATATCGGCACACTGAAAATATCATGGCTGAGACAAATAGCAAATCGAGCGTGCAAGTGGTATCAACTAATCCCTATGGATTTTTTTGATTCCCCTAGAGCGTGATATTCTATCCTCGGAAATACCATACTAAGTCCATGAACTCGCGTCAATGCAGCATGAAATCTCTTTCAACAGAAGGTGAATTACCGAGAACCTGGCCATTGCATTTAAAAAGAAAATCATTTGGCAAAACAGCAGGTTTAAAACGAATAACACACCAATACTTTACAAATGGTATCTCAACAGCGGCATCAAATTTGTTAACGACGTAAATACAGTGACAAATTCCTTAATTATGATACTTTTAGGGAAATCTAGTCGGGTACAAATATTAACTTTTCTAAATTTCATTCCATTATTATTGCAATAAAGCACACATCAAAGACTTTGAAACTTACCGATTTGTCAGACAAAATATCAAAACCTTTCATCCCGCGAACTATTCTTCCACTGATTAAAGTACGGACAGGCTGTAGAATATTCTACGGTTATAGTAATTTCGTGAAGACCACTGTGGATATAAAATCAGAGACCACTCTATTCATGGCATATGCGGTGGCGTAGGAAGAGGGGAATGAGGGGAGAGGGGGAGGGAGGTGACCCACTACTTTCAAATGTGTAGGTACAATACCCTTACAATACGATTTGAATCATTAATGATCGAAATACGAAGGCAAACTTCTAGTAATACACAGTATTATCATTAATCCTGGGTACAATAGTGGCGCGGATTGACACAAACCATGTTAATACACTCCTCTGTTAACAGTGATCTAAGTAATATATGATAACATTTCGATAGATCTGGCGATTATTAATGAAGATATGTCTGTTCCGTTGCACATGCATCCTTTTTCAAGAGGGAGTATTTTTCGCTCCAATGAAATTTGAATAGTACGACCGGTCGGGTTATATGATGATACAAACTACAACTTTGGTAATAAAATGATTAAGCGAGTAAAGCTGATTAAATTATAGATTGTTCATTAATGAGAATGATATAGAAATGGGAGTACACGTAAGCATCCCCTTTTGCGGGGAGAGAGTATTTTTCGGTAGACTTTTGCGTGTGGTCTCCATTTGACGTCATACAGTTGAAATTCATAAACAAATCCCGTAAATATATCACTAAATATTATATGATAAAATTTCCACAGATTAGATCATTAAGAAAAACAATATCGCTGTTGCCATACACCTCTTTATCGACAGAAAAAAAGTTTCATTTTGATCAAACAACCAGATGTAGATAAATCAGACCGTAGAATGTTGGCTCTTAGTAAATACTTGAAACTAATAACATTGGGAACGTCTGGACGTCTGGAATAATTGTATTAGGGAAGTATATATACCTATCTTATAGTGGGGCAGCTTTGCAGCTATGGAGACAATGTACCACATTGTTGGATGTTTAACATATGGCCGTCATGAATTCACGACATTTCGGCAGGCGACGTTTCGACAGGCGAAATTTCAGTCCATGACATTTCGGCGCGCGACATTTCGGCAGTAAGTGGGGGGTATGACATTTCGGCCCGCGGCATTTCGGCAGTCAAAGTTTATTGGTCATATCGCAAGAATGAGTATGCATAGGAACGTCAAATTTACATCACACGTGCATGCGGTCATGAAACAGAATTCTTTCACAAATTAGTGAGATTGACCTATTTTTATCGGATGACCAGGCCAAACTAATTCTACCTTATATTTTAAATATATGATGCAAAATTACATAGAACGAACAAAATCTTCATGTTCACAAGTGGGAAATTTATTATGTATGTAGACATATGGAGCAAGCTTGTATACATGTAGATCCTGAAGGTGTGTGGAACATGCTACTGATTTTAATACTGCCTCCTTGTCTAAGCACTCTTTTAAAAGACGATCGATTGCTACATGTATGATGCAAGGGCGTTCCTTCCTGGTTCTAGTATGTTTTTTTTATTTAAATATATATTTGTTCCATACACATTCGTATCGAATGACCGAAACATGAAGACTCTTCAGTACTGGACAATCGAAAAAAATGCACAAATTCACAAATATTTTCGATACTGTTAAGTATTTAATCTACATGTATGCGAGCTTTGCTCTATATGCATACATGTATGTAAATAATAAATCTCCCAGTTGTTAACATGAAAATTGTGTGTTTTTCTATGTACTTTTGCATCATATAATCAACTTATAAGGTGGAATTATTTTTACCCGAAAAAGGTCAATCTCGCTTATATGTTATAGGCTTCTGTTCCATGGTCGCATACATACACGATCTAAGTTTGGGGTACCTAGGCGTACTTATTCTTGATGAATGACCAATAAAATATAAATGCCGAAACTTCGCGGGCTGAAATGTTCTACACCCATTTACTACCGAAATGTCGCTGATTGAAATGTCGCCTGCCGAAATGTCCTGACACCGGCCGTCACAACCTGTAAACATCTGGGTCATCTATACGCCGTAAGACTGACCCTGGGATCGTGTGTATCCATTCTCAGCCTACTTTCGGCAACTGCAAGATGGAATTTCCAGAAATCAATACCACGTGACTTCGTCAGCCAATCAGCTAAAGTCTACCGACGTAACCCCAACGTAACCCGCCATTTCCGAGTCATGTGATGTCCTACTTGCTCAAAATTACAGATCTACCACACCTCTTGGATGATACGAAAGTTATTCATACCTATATATTTTGTAAGCCCAGGCAATATCTGTTTCCGAAGTGGTATGAAAGCCTCTAATTTATCAGATTTCTCGAGTCTGTTCTCCGCCGGATTAAGGTCGAACAGAATACGGTAAAGTACCGGATATCGCTCCACGATAATGAAGACACACGATTCGAAAGCCATCTTATATGGATGGCTAAGTGTACGCAAATGCGGCCGTCATACACCGCTCACCAGCGCTAACTGACCTATGAATAAAACAGGAACATTCTTCACCCCCTCTCATCAGCTCATTGTTGGTCTGCCAGTTCGAAAACTTTAAGGTGTGTCATCTTATAATATACGGTTCTTACTTAAGTGTGGAGCCTTTCTACTTTTAGAATGACAAAGGATTTAATGATCATTCCATCGCAACAGAGAATTGAAGACCATTACATGCCCGACAAAGAACTGTAATATGTTCCGTGTTACATGCAGAACCGCGTGACCAATAAACTGCGTGATCTTCTTTCGACACCAAATCCACCAGACACGCCATAATTTCCCGTTGTTTACTAATCCATTACTATTGAAGGAATCCTCATACTGACTATATATTTTCAAATCTTGGCATAGACAGAAAAAGGGCTGTTGATGCATTTACGCTATATTAAATAACGAACATTCTTGCTCTCAAAAATCAAAGGAGAAATTGGAGAAATATTTCGATAGGAAAAGGAAAATAATATCGAAAAATGTTCATACTTGGACATTCCATTGCACTAAATTCATTGCTCTGAGAGACTATTAATATAAAACTCTGTTCACTGTTAGAGCAAAATTTTCCAAACAATCAAGACGAATTTGCTTGCGTGCGACCACATAAGATATGGTATAGACGTGACCGATCAAGTATTATTATCCAACCACACTTGGTCGGTCACGATCATATAATACGACCCAGAATTTCCGACCAACATTATCTTGGTCGGATACCCTTCGACCACAGTTTACATGGTCGAACTGAGCATATGTTTCTTGGTGGCGACCATATATTTCTTGGTCATTTCTGACCAACTTTTTCTTGGTCGGATACCCTTCTACCACAGTTTACATTGTCGTAGCGATCATATATTTTTAACAGTGTGTGTGGTCACAATTAATAAAGTCTTTCCTAGAAAAAAATGGAGTTAAAGACGTCATTATCGGCGATTATTGGGAACTGATGCTGAAACTCTAGAACATCTGCTATTAAACTGCCCGAAAGTGAAAACACTTTCCGAGAGTGAAACACTTCGCGAAAGTGAAACACGAACCAAGATTCGGAAAAAATGGGTTTATGAAACGGCAGGAGATATTTATCCTATGTCGGGGTAATTAAATACCATTGTCTAATAAACACATTCATGTTGTCAGCCAAGATTTATATTTTCAAAACTAGGGCGGAGGAGCATGTTCACATTAAGGCAGTAATTAATATTTTTTCAATCACTATACAACCGAAAAATATATCACCATTACCACGCAAAATATTAACGAGTTTATTAAGAAATTATAACACTGTAATTATCTTTCTGTTGTATGCTATAGGAATCTGGAGTGTAAGGGGTATATGTGCGTGTATATGAAACATATGACAGCGAGAATGCCGCCGTGTGAGATGTAAACAGTATTAACCGATAGCGAATCAATGTGGTAAAATCTGTATAAATCTCCAAAATCAACTTCTATGATTAACTACCTACCAGTTGTATTAAAATATTATTATTGTAAGGTCAGAATATAAGTTTAAATATGAGATTGTATAAAAAGAGTAATTAAAACAGAGCGACTGTCCTTGACATGTGGAATATTAGCCGGTGTCAACAAAAACTATAGTTTCAACCAATCGCCCTGTACTACCTGAACCCAGTTACCTGTACCCATAAAGATATTCAGTTACTAACACCTGTAGCTCAAAATGAGAAAACTGTGAATATGATTAGAGAAAGAAGGAAACAATATGCAGATCATACGTAGGCCTATAAAGCATCACAGCACGTACGCCACCGATTTGTGATTGGCTGTGTGTTACAGCAAAAACATACAAGGAAATAAAGACATTCAGTGTGATCAGTTGTAACTGGCAGATAAAATACATCAGGATGTTCAAGTTCAGATGCTCTGGATATATTTTTTCTGGACGGATGAGGATGTAGATCTATCAAGCAGATATTTTCTCCAAATTGTAGAGCCATTTATCGTCGTTATTCAGCTGTAAATTCGTAGCAACGTGCATTTTCTTGTAGCTTAAACCTACACTATAAAGAAAATTATTTATACCAAGTTTTCTTTCTTAACACCAAGTCACCTTTGGAGAACTCTTTATGGCGTAGAGGAAATGAGACTAGGAAACTCGGCCCGCTTTTTGGTCATAGTATCACAAGAATGAGGAAATTGTGAGTTTTAAGACTTTAATACGATTTCGACTGATGAGCTTATATAATAAAGTAATGTTACAATTACAAACATCTGGTCCGTCATTCATAATTCAGTCGTCGTCCATTAAAGAATATCCGCGTCAATAATCCAAAGACCTATTCCATATGCCAGATAACAGCATTAGCACCAAATTCAAAAAGACAATCCTAGTATACATAAACATAGGCTAGTTTCCTACAAGAGAGAAGCGGTCAACAGTTTTCATTGATGCCGGCAAGACATCATGATGCTCCAAAAATATCAAATCCGTATCGCTGATCAGAATTCTTAATCCATAATAATCGTTGTAAAGTCGTCATCTAGAGAATGATGTATCTCAGTCACGCTTTGACTGTAACTGTTCATACGACCCCTAGCCCTGGGTTATGCGGAATTAGACACAAGTTACGAAACGTCACACTACGTGCTATCAGCATGCGATATGTATCGCCAAATTTGAGAAGCTTTGAGTGGAGGCGCTTAAGTGCTTGAGTGGAGGCGATATGTATCAAAGTTACGAAACGTAACATCATAGATCTTGCACGCTACGCTCGTTTGTTTGTTTTTTTGCTATCAGCATGCGATACGCACCGCCAAATTTGAGAAACTTTGAGTGGAGGCGCTCAAGCGCTTAAGTGGAGGCGCTCAAGCGCTTGAGTGGAGCGCTCCAACTCCGAAGGATGACAAGCATTGCATGGTTCATTTTATATTTCGGCTTATTTTAAACAATCTTTAGGACTGATGAATGATGTACATGTAGGTATTTGGAATAATGCGAATTTACCATAAAATACATAATACCTGTATATGAGAAATGAAATGCAGAAGAATATTTAACCATAAATACAATGGTTAAGTCGGCTGCAGAAAAGGGGTCTCCAGGAATTGCAATCATGCGCTAAGCTTGAATGAATATTGACAACTGTTTACTGGTTTGAAGTCCATGATTAAAACGAAGGTCTGCTGATGTGGAAAGCTTCTAAAAAAAGTGTAGATAAATGATCCACCCTGTCTATCATCATGATTTTAATATTATTCAAAATAACACCACTTGAGGGGAATGCATTTTTCTTGGTCGGTTGTGTTAGAAGCCATGGAAAATACATCTTTGTATGTTTTGAAAATGTTCATGTTAACTTTGTGGTGTATTTGCACTCTTCTCTTTGTATGTTTTCGGAATTTAATTAAACATCTCTCAGTTTTGCCAATGTATTGAGAGCTACTCACAGGATCCGGAAATTAAGAAACACAAATTCGGGCGGTGTTCTGTCCTTATAGACACGATCGTACAGATTTTATGGAAGAATAGTAGATAATACATTGAACTTGCGTTTAGATAACTGAAACGGGTGGTTGGGCGGGCACAGGTTCCTGTTACTTCAATGCATTTTGCTGAGAAGCAACGGGAACTTGATAATGTGATGTCTAGCACTGTAATAATCTCACTTGTCTTTTTTGCATCATGTAAGCGTCTTGTCTGTGTCGGTTGTATCCTCCAGTGAACATAATCGAAACATCCCAAGATCGGTTTTTCTTGAAACTCAACTACTTAGATAAAGGACTGAACATTATTAATTTACCTCGAATCCTGAATGATCCAGAGGTACGCAACACTGTACCAAACTATTTTAATTCACAGAACCTCCTTGCATTTCATATAAGTATACTAAATCTATAGCCACCAAAATATTCAATTACTCCAATGCTGTGAAAGAGTTTGACTGCAACTTATACACGTCGGGGGGCTATAGTTGTGATTGTGAATCGTCGAACTTTATCTATACACCATGTAAACATGTTGTGACTGGTGAGCTTGATGTGATGAGTGATAAGGACCTAAAATTACTCCTGATGAAGGGACCTAAATATAGAGAGCCGAGAAATATAAATCTGAAGGCCGACCAGAAGATAGTCCTGTCTGCTTTGGAAAAGTACGTTATTTATTGGTCTAAGCGAGAAAAAGTTGAAACTACAGTATTCGCTGATTGGCTGGACGTCACCAAGAGCAAGGTCGTTGAAACAACCCGCCATATTGACAGAAGTACCCTTCCCCAAGCAAAACAAGTACTGAGAAGCCCCAATTCGCAAGAAGTTCTAGCAAATCTCCAGAGTAAATTCGTCATAGTCCCAGCAGACAAAGCTCCAAATAATAAAATATTCATATGTAAATATTACTATTACCAGGTGCTGGTTGAAGAATTGAGTGTAAACATATCGTCATCAAATACGTCTACTTACTCTCAAACTGCATTTACTCTGGAAGATTTATTTAACAATCTCAAAACGTTTCTCAGGGAAAGAAATTGCCGTCGTTTACATCTGACGACGATACAGCTCACCAATCTCCAATGTACGAGTTGTCACAGCGAAACAGCTCACCAATTACTAGTATACGAGTTGTCAGAGCATTTCCATCATAGCTCTCTAGATTTGTATCTAATACCGCTTATGCCGGTGCTAGGGGCCGTGTGGTCATATCATCCATGTTGCCACATGAACAGGTACAATGAAAGCGTACCTGAGATACAACACATATCACGAATCGTTAGATTCTTGGTATGTGCTTTAGAATAGATTTACCAGAAGACTACTCTGTGAAGTGATATGACGCAGTCAGTATGTCGGCACCTCTTCCCACTTCCCTTATATGTGTTGTAATTCCAACCAAAAATAACGATATACCAAAAGTATACTGGATTCCCAAAATGCATAAATCACTTTACAAATCTAGATTCATAGCTGGTTCTAGAAGCTGCACCACCAAGCTTCTTTCAACCCTGTTGACAAGGGCCCTTCCGGAGGTAAAAGCATTTTGGGAAAGGTATTGTGCCACTATTTCTAAAAACTCTGGCGTTGAGTGTATGTGGATATTGAAAAACTCAAAATGTCTTACGGGAGAACTTGATGCTAAAGGTCACATACCGTACAGACATGTATCCACATGGGATTTCTCGACGCTCTATACTACAATCCCTCATCAGGGCCTTATTGACCGTCTAAGTTCATTGATAGTATCTGTGTTCAAGAAAACTGATCGTAGATATATTAATGTCGGAAGCCATAAAGCATTCTTTAGCTCTACTACATACAAGAGATATCATTCATGGGAGGTTTCTTTGTTTATAGAGTTGCTTTAATTTCTCATTAAAAATATATATGTGAAATTTGGCAACACAATATATCAACATATAGGTATTCCAATGGGTACCAATTGTGCACCCCTATTGGCTGACCTATATCTGTTCTCTTATGAATATGACTATATGCAGGCGCTTTCAAAAAACGATTCATTCAAAGCCCGTTCCTTCTCATTCACCAAACGCTATATAGACGATCTTCTCGCTGTGGATAATCGCTATATAAATGACACAGTGAAGGATATATATCCACCTTCACTGAATTTGAAGGAAATTACAGATAACCATATTTAGATCTATATCTCTATAAAAATGAAGCGGGCCTTCTCTCTCGTCGACTATATGACAAAAGAGATGATTACAATTTCGACATCGTAAACTATCCCTTTCTGGACAGTAATATTCCAGTGGGACCTGCATATGGCGTATACATATCACGCCTAGTAGCATTTGCTAGATCCTGTGTTAAATTTGACGACTTTAATCAAAGTCACAAAACATTGTTGCAGAAACTTATAAAACAAGGCTACACCACCAAGCGCCTCCACTCAAAGTTTCTCAAATTTGGCGATACATATCGCATGCTGATAGCAAAATACGAACGTAGCGTGCAAGATCTATGGCGCTACGTTTCGTAACTTGTGTCTAATTCCGCTTAACCCGGGGCTAGGGGCCGTATGAACCCATGTACTTCAAGATCCTCATGGTACTCATATGAACAGTCACAATCAAAGCGTGACTGAGATACATCATTCTTTAGATGACGACTTTACAACGAATATTATGGATTAAGAATACTGATCAGCGATACGGATTTGATATTTTTGTATCATCATGATGTCTTCTCGGCATCATTGAAAACTGTTGACCGCTTCTCTTTTGCAGGAAACAAGCCTATGTTTATGTATACTATGATTGTCTTTTTGAATTTGGTGCAAATACTGTTATGTGGAATATGGAATAGGTCTTTGGATTATGGACGCGGATATTCGCTAATGGACGACGGCTGAATTATGAATGACGGACCAGACGCTTGTAATTGTGTGCTGTCCTCAGTATTTTATAGGGAGGAAGTAACAGGAACACAACTTGGCTGGGCGGTGCTTAGTTGGTTCGTCGCGATATATATATAGCTGAAATATTATTGAAAGCGACGTTAAATTCTATTCACTCACTCACTTAGATAACTGAAATAGGGATATATTCGCTCGTCGATGAGAATGTATGTTATCCATTCCTGTGGCAGATTTGTCTATAACACTCTATAGTGCTGATCAAACTCTCAGCAAAAAACAACAAGAGCAGAAGTAACTTCAATAAACGACCGTACATCTGGAATTACACTGGTCCAAATTTCAAGATTGTTTAATGGCCTTGGTCCAAATTGGTAGCTAGCAATCCAGAGAAATGTCTATGATTTTGTGCTTACGAGAATATTTATGACATTTTATATTGATTGATAAACCAGAATGGGCTTAAACTCTTGGTAAGTAGGTGACCTTGAAACAAGGACCGAGAACTCACATACCCACACTGCAATCGGCAATAGTAAAACACCAGAAAAATACAAATTTTCCTTCAAATAGATTCTTTTCAGGCGAGAACTGTAGATAGAAACTGTCTCAGATATAGGCCGGAAACGTGGGACGAACAAATCCCAGCATTTTATTATCATTTTATGGCTATAAATTTCTTCCTCGTATTATTTCACATATTATATGGAGTTTCCGTAATAAGCCGAATCATTATCATCGTTATATGTTTTTATTGTATTCTCTTTCTGTATATATATTTTTTTAATATTTTATCCACATGTCCTGCTTTTTGTATTCTTACACAATACCAATTGTGTGTATTTCAGGCTGTGCCCACTTCACATTTCTCAATCTATGACATCTTTTGACCAATCTCTCCTACCAAATTATTCACCGCAACTTCGGAACGAAGAGACCAAGAAAACTGAAACTTTTTGACTTTTCTGTTAACCTTATCGGTGTTATTTTGAACCGATTTCCATAACCCCAGGGGCAAAGGTCCATGGGAAAAAATCAAAATGGCGGCAACCAGGTGTCCCCATGAAGTGGTGCCTTCCGTCCTTCATGTCCATTTTTGCAGTTTTCTTGCCTAAAATGCCATAAAAGTAATTTATTCTTTCAAAACTAATTATCCTGTTAATCATGTTAATTAACCCAAAACCTTCAAAGATCTATGCAAAACAATAAGGACTTGACTTCAGTGAAATTTGATCGACCATTATACCTGACTGGGCGAGGAATGATCTGTGATATGTTTTGAAATGTTTCTACAATATTCAAGTTTAAAAATATAAAAACAACTTTATCAAATTCTAATAGAAAAAATCTGCATGCCTCTCAAACTCGCTGACCTTCTATCTCAGGAAGGCGTATCTCGGAAAAATCGTAAAGATGTATGCTGATTTTCTTGTATGTTTAAGCGAAAATAAACAGGTTAACTGGCGTTGTGCATCATTTGTGATGGCGAATACCACATATTAAGTTAGGCTATTTCTTAGTGGTGTGTGACCAGCAGAGATGTAATGTGACCAATGATGCCTAAGGAAGAACTAGTCCGTAAAATTTCCAAAACCTGTTACGTCACCCGTTAGTGGCCCGTTTGAACATCATGCGGAAACGTCAGAATCTCATCTAAATTGGAGCTCAATTGGCGACATCACGATCAATTAAACAAAATCAATGCCGATTAAATACATTTTTCAAACGGAAAGATTGTAGTATCGGGTAGGCTCTGCGTAGTCCAAATTGTGGAAGTCTTCTCAGAATGTACATGTAATCCTACAATGCTGCACGCTGAATGACGTTCAGACTAGATATGCCCGTACTTCAGAATGTTGAGTCGAAAACTCAACAACGTGAAATTTGAAAGATGTTAATTTTGTAGTACACATTTTCTTTACAAAATATATTTAGAATTCTAGAGGCTAAACTCGAATATATATAATGCACTAATAATCCTCCATTTTAAAATGTCGCCAAAAATGGCAATTTGTGCCAAGCAGTCTGTGCCTCTGTCGAATGCCCGATTGATCGAATTAGCTTTCAGCTTGACCCCCCCCCCCCTGAAATATAACATGATAAACAATCGGAGTGCACATTCCGAGAGAGGGAACTAGGAAATGATTCCGATTACTTCAGCAGGATTCTGCTGGTGGACTTTTAATCCCTGAGGTCCATCCAATGTACACGTCGTTTGACAAATGTATGTAGGTTTATTCTGTCGATGGGAAATCAAACGCACGAGTTCAGGCATTACAGGTTAGTATTTCTGGATATTCTTAAATTTACCAAGTTTACCCCATGTTGAGATGTTGACTCCATCAGTCGCCCTCGATGCTCATTCAATAACATCAGATGAGCTACTTATTTTAGATGGTCTGTCATCACAGCTCTCGAGCTAGCGTATATGATTCCGCGTAAGCCGGTGCTAGGGGTCGTGTTATTACTTCATAGTTTCCACATGAACAACTGCAATAAAAGCGCCGATGTAGTCAAATTTACATATCTCGCCAATATATTATCTGTATATGGTATTGTACATGTATATGCGCTTGTCCTTGACAGCATTATACTATGGATCTTGGTGAACTACTCCAGGGTGGATGTCCAGCTGTCCAAATGGGTAGGAAGGTAAACTCGATCTCTCAAGTTCCGAGGTAGTCGATTATTTTTCATGATCTGAAAAAGGGTATGGGTACTTAAACTACAGAGTTTGGTCTATACAGTATGAAATGTTATATCTGATTTATAACATTCCTATAACTATATCATAAATATAGATACGATTTACTGACTTACACAAAGTCAGTCCATGTCAGGACAAATCTGTCATATATTGCTAAATGAACGAGCAATGGTGATATCCAGAACCCCTGTCAAGAAACCCACTGGGCTTTCTCTAGTAATTTATTGCTTATTTATGATATATTATGGTCCGATAATTAGATGCTTCGCACAAGGGGGAAAAAATCTTTCTCGCATATCCCAGTCAGTTTATACAATATGAACCAACAATAAGATTTATCACATATTTGCCATGATACTGAATATTTAGCCCCGTTGGCACTGTGGAGAGACACCGTTCCATATCATGATATGGATTTCTGCCCTCACGCGCGGGCTTGATATCGATTATCCGCCATTGGGCTGATATCACGCACAGGAGTGGTTTCCCCTCGAGGAACTCGTCCAATTCTCTCTGCAGTCTGACCGAGCGCACTTCTGTGCTTTTGACCTGGATCTTGCAACGTATAAAATTTTATTTCGTCAAACCTCGTAAGGTATAATAAAGTTGTATTTCCCCGACTTCTCGTCTAATTCCAAGCCAACATTCAAAGTCTCGTAACACATGACGTCACCCACCGCTTGATCTCGTCCTTCTCCAATATGGCTTCACGCCAAAGCCGATGACATTTTTGAGTTACCGAACATATCGCAAAATATCTAACTAATATCTAACCATCGGGACACAATCTATGCAAATACTGCATCTATAATTCCCAAATGTCATTTTCATTCCCGTGTTTATCCAGGAATATGCCTATTCAGGTGGATTGCTTCTCACAGACTGTTTTTCTTCATGACAAAAAGACCCCAAATATCGATGGTCATGTGACATGAAGCAAAATTGATTCCATAATTACATTTGTACCAGGAAATACGGAGTCATTGTCAACGAAAGAACTCATTCCTGGAAGTAGCATGCAACATATCCGAGCTCTATTTGGGCCCTGAATGGCTCCTTCATCGATCCGAAAATGTCAGTACGTTGAAATGTGTTTAGAAAATTGTCCCTGGAGTCCCAACAATGGCTTGAATTGAGAAAGTTAAGCTTGGGTTTTGATGGCCTGGAGACTGTGCTTCTCACAGACTGTTTTTCTTCCCGACAAAAAGACCCCAAATATCGATGGTCATGTGACATGAAGCAAAATTGGTTCCATAATTACATTTGTACCTGGAAATACGGAGTCATTATCAACGAAAGAACTCATTCCTAGAAGTAGCATGCAACATTTCCGAGCTCCATTTGGGCCCTGAACGGCTCCTTCATCGATCCGAAAATGTCAGTACGTTGAAATGTGTTTAGAAAATTGTCCCTGGAGTCCAAACAATGGCTTGAATTGAGAAGGTTAAGCTTGGGTTTTGGTGGCCTGGAGACTGTGCTTCTCACACACTGTTTTTCTTCCTGACAAAAAGACCCCAAATATCGATGGTCATGTGACATGAAGCAAAATTGGTTCCATAATTACATGTGTACCAGGAAATACGGAGTCATTGTCAATGAAAGAACGAAGTAGCAAGCAACATTTCCGAGCTCTATTTGGGCCCTGAACGGCTCATTCATCGATCCGAAAATGTCAGTACGTTGAAATGTGTTTAGAAAATTGTCCCTGGAGTCCAAACAATGGCTTGAATTGAGAAGGTTAAGCTTGGGTTTTGGTGGCCTGAAGACTGTGCTTCTCACACACTGTTTTTCTTCCCGACAAAAATAGACCCCAAATATCGATGGTCATGTGACATGAAGTAAAATTGGTTCCATAATTACATTTGTACCAGGAAATACGGAGTCATTGTCAACGAAAGAACTCATTCCTGGAAGTAGGATGCAACATTTACGAGCTCTATTTGAGCCCTGAACTGCTCCTTCATCGATCCGAAAATGTCAGTACGCTGAAATGTGTTTAGAAAATTGTCCCTGGAGTCCAAACAATGGCTTGAATTGAGAAAGTTAAGCTTGGGTTTTGGTGGCCTGGAGACTGTGCTTCTCACAGACTGTTTTTCTTCCCGACAAAAGAAAACAAATATCGATGGTCATGTGACATGAAGGAAAATTTGTTCCATAATTACATTTGTGCCAGGAAATACGGAGTCATTATCAATGAAAGAACTCATTCCTGGAAGTAGCATGCAACATTTCCGAGCTCTATTTGGGCCCTGAACGGCTCCTTCATCGATCCGAAAATGTCAGTACGTTGAAATGTGTTTAGAAAATTGTCCCTGGAGTCCAAACAATGGCTTGAATTGAGAAGGTTAAGCTTGGGTTTTGGTGGCCTGGAGACTGTGCTTCTCACACACTGTTTTTCTTCCTGACAAAAAGACCCCAAATATCGATGGTCATGTGACATGAAGCAAAATTGGTTCCATAATTACATTTGTACCAGGAAATACGGAGTCATTGTCAACGAAAGAACTCATTCCTGGAAGTAGCATGCAACATTTCAGAGCTCTATTTGGGCCCTGAACGGCTCCTTCATCGATCCGAAATTGACAGTACGTTGAAATGTGTTTAGAAAATTGTCCCTGGAGTCCAAACAATGGCTTGAATTGAGAAAGTTAAGCTTGAGTTTTGGTGGCCTGGAGACTGTGCTTCTCACAGACTGTTTTTCTTCCTGACAAAAAGACTCCAAATATCGATGGTCATGTGACATGAAGCAAAATTGGTTCCATAATTACATTTGTACCAGGAAATACGGAGTCATTGTCAACGAAAGAACGAAGTAGCATGCAACATTTCCGAGCTCTATTTGGGCCCTCAACGGCTCCTTCATCGATCCGAAAATGTCAGTACGTTGAAATATGTTTAGAAAATTGTCCCTGGAGTCCAAAAAATGGCTTGAATTGAGAAGGTTAAGCTTGGGGTTTGGTGGCCTGGAGACTGTGCTTCTCACACACTGTTTTTCTTCCCGACAAAAAAAGACCCCAAATATCGATGGTCATGTGACATAAAGCAAAATTGGTTCCATAATTACATTTGTACCAGGAAATATGGAGTCATTGTCAACGAAAGAACTTATTCCTGGAAGTAGCATGCAACATTTACGAGCTCTATTTGAGCCCTGAACGGCTCCATCATCGATCCGAAAATGTCAGTACGTTGAAATGTGTTTAGAAAATTGTCCCTGGAGTCCAAACAATGGCTTGAATTGAGAAGGTTAAGCTTGGGTTTTGGTGGCCTGGAGACTGTGCTTCTTACACACTGTTTTTCTTCCCGACAAAAAGACCCCAAATATCGATGGTCATGTGACATGAAGCAAAATTGATTCCACAATTACATTTTTACCAGGAAATACGGAGTCATTGTCAACGAAAGAACTCATTCCTGGAAGAAGCATGCAACATTCCCGAGCTTTATTTGGGCCCTGAACGGCTCCTTCATCGATCCGAAAATGTCAGTACGTTGAAATGTGTTTAGAAAATTTTCCGTGGAGTCCAAACAATGGCTTGAATTGAGAAGGTTAAGCTTGGGTTTTGGTGCCCTGGAGACTGTGCTTCTCACACACTGTTTTTCTTCCCGACAAAAAGACCCCAAAGATAAAGATAAATATCGATGGTCATGTGACATGAAGCAAAATTGGTTCCATAATTACATTTGTACCAGGAAATACGGAGTCATTGTCAACGAAAGAACTCATTCCTGCAAGTAGCATGCAACATTTCCGAGCTCTATTTGGGCCCTCAACGGCTCCTTCATCGATCCGAAAATGTCAGTACGTTGAAATGTGTTTAGAAAATTATCCCTGAAGTCCAAACAATGGCTTGAATTGAGAAAGTTAAGCTTGGGTTTTGGTGGCCTGGAGACTGTGCTTCTCACAGACTGTTTTTCTTCCCGACAACAAGACCCCAAATATCGATGGTCATCTGACATGAAGCAAAATTGGTTCCATAATTACATTTGTACCAGGAAATACGGAGTCATTGTCAACGAAAGAACTCATTCCTGGAAGTAGCATGCAACATTTCCGAGCTCTATTTGGGCCCTGAGCAGCTCCTTCATCGATCCGAAAATGTCAGAACGTTGAAATGTGTTTAGAAAATTGTCCCTGAAGTCCAAACAATGGCTTGAATTGAGAAAGTTTAGCTTGGGTTTTGGTGGCCTGGAGACTGTGCTTCTCACAGGCTGTTTTTTCTTCCCGACAAAAGGACCCCAAATATCGATGGTCATGTGACATGAAGCAAAATTGGTTCCATAATTACATTTGTACCAAGAAATACGGAGTCATTGTCAACGAAAGAACTCATTCACCTGTGTACCAAATTTTAGAAAGATCCTTGAAATATTTTCTGAGAATTCAAGATAACAGTGTTTCAAGGGGAAATTGAAGATGGCCACCTGGCAACCATATTGGATTTTCGAATCTGACCAAAACAGGTATCTTGCACAACTGGGCCACAAGTGGAATCTGTGTACCAAATTTGAGGAAGATCCATGCAGCACTTCTTGAGAAATCACGATAACAAAGTTTCATTGGGAAATCCAAGATGGCTGCTTGGTGGCCAAATTGGATTTTCGAATCGGACCAGAAAAGGCATCTTGCACAACTAGACCCCAAGGCGAACCTGTGTATCAAATTTGAGAAAGATCCATGCAGTAGTTCTTGAGAAATCGCGATAACAAGGTTTCATGGGGAAATCCAAGATGGCCGCCTTCTGGCCATATTGGATTTTCGATTGGGACCGAAAAAGGTATCTTGCAAAACTAGACCCTAAGGAGAATCTGTGTACCAAATTTGAGAAAGATCCATGCAGTACTGAGAAATGGCGATAACCAAGTTTCATGTGGAAATCCAAGATGGCTGCCTGGTGGCCATATTGGATTTTCGAATCGGACGAGAAAGGGTATCTTGCTCAACTAGACCCCATGTGGCACCTGTGTACCAAATTTGAGAAAGATCCATGCAGTAGTTCCTGAGAAATCGCGGTATGTTTCATGGGGAAATCCAAGATGGCTGCCTGGTGGCCATATTGGATTTTCGAATCGGACCAGAAAAGGTTTCTTGCACAACTAGACCCCAAGGGGAACCTGCGTACCAAATTTGAAAAAAGATCCATGCAGTAGTTCCTGAGAAATCGCGGTAACAAGTTTTCATGGGGAAATCCAAGATGGCTGCCTGGTGGCCATATTGGATATCGAATCGGACCAGAAAAGGTTTCTTGCACAACTAGACCTCCATGCAGTAGATCCATGCAGTAGTTCCTCAGAAATCGCGGTAACAAGAATTGTTTACGGACGGATTGACTGACGGACGACGGACTGACGGACTGACGGACGGACGACGGACCACGGACGAAAAGTGATTTGAACAGCCCTCCATCTGATGATGGTGGGCTAAAAATGTCAGTACGTTGAAATGTGTTTTGAAAATTGTCCCTGAAGTCCAAACAATGGCTTGAATTGAGAAAGTTAGGCTTGGGTTTTGGTGCCCTGGAGACTGTGTTTCTCACAGACTGTTTTTCTTCCTGACAAAAAGACCCCAAATATCGATGGTCATGTGACATGAAGCAAAATTGGTTCCATAATTACATTTGTACCAGGAAATTCGGAGTCATTATCAACGAAAGAACTGATTCCTGGAAGTAGCATGCAACATTTACGAGCTCTATTTGGGCCCTGAACGGCTCCTTCATCGATCCGAAAATGTCAGTACGTTGAAATGTGTTTAGAAAATTGTCCCTGGAGTCCAAACAATGGCTTGAATTGAGAAAGTTAAGCTTGGGTTTTGGTGGCCTGGAGACTGTGCTTCTCACACACTGTTTTTCTTCCTGACAAAAAGACCCCAAATATCGATGGTCATGTGACATGAAGCAAAATTGGTTCCATAATTACATTTGTACCAGGAAATACGGAGTCATTGTCAACGAAAGAACTCGTTCCTGGAAGTAGCATGCAACATTTACGAGCTCTATTTGGGCCCTGAACGGCTCCTTCATCGATCCGAAAATGTCAGTACGTTGAAATGTGTTTAGAAAATTATCCCTGGAGTCCAAACAATGGCTTGAATTGAGAAAGTTAAGCTTGGGTTTTGGTGGCCTGGAGACTGTGCTTCTCACAGACTGCTTTTCTTCCCGACAAAAAGACCCCAAATATCGATGGTCATGTGACATGAAGCAAAATTGGTTCCATAATTACATTTGTACCAGGAAATACGGAGTCATTGTCAACGAAAGAACTCATTCCTGGAAGTAGCATGCAACATTCCAGAGCTCTATTTGGACCCTGAACAGCTCCTTCATCGATCCGAAAATGTCAGTACGTTGAAATGTGTTTAGAAAATTGTCCCTGGAGTCCAAACAATGGCTTGAATTGAGAAAGTTAAGCTTGGATTTTAGTGGCCTGGAGACTGTGCTTCTCACAGACTGTTTTTCTTCCTGACAAAAGACCCCAAATATCGATGGTCATGTGACATGAAGCAAAATTGATTCCATAATTACATTTTTACCAGGAAATACGGAGTCATTGTCAACGAAAGAACTCATTCCTGGAAGTAGCATGCAACATTTCCGAGCTCGATTTGGGCCATGAACGGCTCCTTCATCGATCCGAAAATGTCAGTACGTTGAAATGTGTTTAGAAAATTGTCCCTGGAGTCCAAACAATGGCTTGAATTGAGAAGGTTAAGCTTGGGTTTTGGTGGCCTGGAGACTGTGCTTCTCACAGACTGTTTTTCTTCCGACAAAAAGACCCCAAATATCGATGGTCATGTGACATGAAGCAAAATTGGTTCCATAATTACATTTGTACCAGGAAATACGGAGTCATTGTCAACGAAAGAACTCGTTCCTGGAAGTAGCATGCAACATTTACGAGCTCTATTTGGGCCCTGAACGGCTCCTTCATCGATCCGAAAATGTCAGTACCTTGGAATGTGTTTAGAAAATTATCCCTGGAGTCCAAACAATGGCTTGAATTGAGAAAGTTAAGCATGGGTTTTGGTGGCCTGGACACTGTGCTTCTCACAGAATGCTTTTCTTCCCGACAAAAAGACCCCAAATATCGACAGTCATGTGACATGAAGCAAAATTGGTTCCATAATTACATTTGTACCAGGAAATACGGAGTCATTGTCAACGAAAGAACTCGTTCCTGGAAGTAGCACTCAACATTTCCAAGATCTATTTGGGCCCTGGACGGCTCCTTCGTCGATCTGAAAATGTCAGTACGTTGAAATGTGTTTAAAAAATTGTCCCTGGAGTCCAAACAATGGCTTGAATTGAGAAAGTTAAGCTTGGATTTTGGTGGCCTGGAGACTGTACTTCTTACCAACTGTTTTTGTTCCCGACAAAAAGAACCCAAATATCGATGGTCATGTGACATGAAGCAAAATTGGTTCCATAATTACATTTGTACCAGGAAATACGGAGCCATTGTCAACGAAAGAGCTCATTCCTGGAAGTAGCATGCAACATTCCAGAGCTCTATTTGGACCCTGAACAGCTCCTTCATCGATCCGAAAATGTCAGTACGTTGAAATGTGTTTAGAAAATTGTCCCTGGAGTCCAAACAATGGCTTGAATCGAGAAAGTTAAGCTTGGGTGTTGTTGGCCTGGAGACTGTGCTTCTCACATACTGTTTTTCTTCCTGACAAAAAGACCCCAAATATCGATGGTCATGCGACATGAAGCAAAATTGATTCCATAATTACATTTGTACCAGGAAATACGGAGTCATTGTCAACGAAAGAACTCATTCCTGGAAGTAGCATGCAACATTTCCGAGCTCGATTTGGGCCATGAACGGCTCCTTCATCGATCCGAAAATGTCAGGACGTTGAAATGTGTTTAGAAAATTGTCCATGGAGTCCAAACAATGGCTTGAATTGAGAAGGTTAAGCTTGGGTTTTGGTGGCCTGAAGACTGTGCTTCTCACACACTGTTTTTCTTTCCGACAAAAAGACCCCAAATATCGATGATCATGTGACATGAAGCAAAATTGGTTCCATAATTACATTTGTACCAAGAAATACGGAGTCATTGTCAACGAAAGAACTCATTCCTGGAAGTAGCATGAAACATTTTCGAGCTCTATTTGGGCCCTGAACGGCTCTTTCGTCGATCCGAAAATGTCAGGACGTTGAAATGTGTTTAGAAAATTTTCCGTGGAGTCCAAACAATGGCTTGAATTGAGAAGGTTAAGCTTGGGTTTTGGTGCCCTGGAGACTGTGCTTCTCACACACTGTTTTTCTTCCCGACAAAAAAGACCCCAAAGATAAAGATAAATATCGATGGTCATGTGACATGAAGCAAAATTGGTTCCATAATTACATTTGTACCAGGAAATACGGAGTCATTGTCAACGAAAGAACTCATTCCTGGAAGTACCATGCAACATTTCCGAGCTCTATTTGGGCCCTCAACGGCTCCTTCATCGATCCGAAAATGTCAGTACGTTGAAATGTGTTTAGAAAATTATCCCTGGAGTCCAAACAATGGCTTGAATTGAGAAAGTTAAGCTTGGGTTTTGGTGGCCTGGAGACTGTGCTTCTCACAGACTGTTTTTCTTCCCGACAAAAAGACCCCAAATATCGATGGTCATGTGACATGAAGCAAAATTGGTTCCATAATTACATTTGTACCAAGAAATACGGAGTCATTGTCAACGAAAGAACTCATTCCTGGAAGTAGCATGCAACATTTCCGAGCTCTATTTGGGCCCTGAACGGCTACTTCATCGATCCGAAATGTCAGTACGTTGAATTGTGTTTAGAAAATTGTCCCTGGAGTCCAACAATGGCTTGAATTGAGAAGGTTAAGCTTGGGTTTTGGTGCCCTGGAGACTGTGCTTCTCACACACTGTTTTTCTTCCCGACAAAAAGACCCCAAAGATAAAGATAAATATCGATGGTCATGTGACATGAAGCAAAATTGGTTCCATAATTACATTTGTACCAGGAAATACGGAGTCATTGTCAACGAAAGAACTCATTCCTGCAAGTAGCATGCAACATTTCCGAGCTCTATTTGGGCCCTCAACGGCTCCTTCATCGATCCGAAAATGTCAGTACGTTGAAATGTGTTTAGAAAATTATCCCCGGAGTCCAAACAATGGCTTGAATTGAGAAAGTTAAGCTTGGGTTTTGGTGATCTGGAGACTGTGCTTCTCACAGACTGTTTTTCTTCCCGACAACAAGACCCCAAATATCGATGGTCATCTGACATGAAGCAAAATTGGTTCCATAATTACATTTGTACCAGGAAATACGGAGTCATTGTCAACGAAAGAACTCATTCACCTGTGTACCAAATTTCAGAAAGATCCATGAAATATTTTCTGAGAATTCAAGATAACAATGTTTCAAGAGGAAATTCAAGATGGCCACCTGGCAACCATATTGGATTTTCGAATCTGACCAAAACAGGTATCTTGTACAACTGGGCCACAAGGGGAATCTGTGTACCAAATTAGAGGAAGATCCATGCAGCACTTCTTGAGAAATCACGATAACAAAGTTTCATTGGGAAATCCAAGATGGCTGCTTGGTGGCCAAATTGGATTTTCGAATCGGACCAGAAAAGGCATCTTGCACAACTAGACCCCAAGGCGAACCTGTGTATCAAATTTGAGAAAGATCCATGCAGTAGTTCTTGAGAAATCGCGATAACAAGGTTTCATGGGGAAATCCAAGATGGCCGCCTTCTGGCCATATTGGATTTTCGATTGGGACCGAAAATGGTATCTTGCAAAACTAGACCCTAAGAAGAATCTGTGTACCAAATTTGAGAAAGATCCATGCAGTACTGAGAAATGGCGATAACTAAGTTTCATGTGGAAATCCAAGATGGCTGCCTGGTGGCCATATTGGATTTTCGAATCGGATGATAAAGGGTATCTTGCTCAACTAGACCCCATGTGGCACCTGTGTACCAAATTTGAGAAAGATCCATGCAGTAGTTCCTGAGAAATCGCGGTAACAATGTTTCATGGGGAAATCCAAGATGGCTGCCTGGTGGCCATATTGGATTTTCGAATCGGACCAGAAAAGGTTTCTTGCACAACTAGACCCCAAGGGGAACCTGTGTACCAAATTTGAAAAAGATCCATGCAGTAGTTCCTGAGAAATCGCGGTAACAAGTTTTCATGGGGAAATCCAAGATGGCTGCCTGGTGGCCATATTGGATATCGAATCGGACCAGAAAAGGTTTCTTGCACAACTAGACCTCCATGCAGTAGATCCATGCAGTAGTACCTGAGAAATCGCGGTAACAAGAATTGTTTACGGACGGACTGACTGACGGACGACGGACTGACGAACTGACGGACGGACGACGGACCACGGACGAAAAGTGATTTGAACAGCCCTCCATCTGATGATGGTGGGCTAAAAATGTCAGTACGTTGAAATGTGTTTTGAAAATTGTCCCTGAAGTCCAAACAATGGCTTGAATTGAGAAAGTTAGGCTTGGGTTTTGGTGCCCTGGAGACTGTGTTTCTCACAGACTGTTTTTCTTCCTGACAAAAAGACCCCAAATATCGATGGTCATGTGACATGAAGCAAAATTGGTTCCATAATTACATTTGTACCAGGAAATTCGGAGTCATTGTCAACGAAAGAACTCGTTCCTGGAAGTAGCATGCAACATTTACGAGCTCTATTTGGGCCCTGAACGGCTCCTTCATCGATCCGAAAATGTCAGTACGTTGAAATGTGTTTAGAAAATTATCCCTGGAGTCCAAACAATGGCTTGAATTGAGAAAGTTAAGCTTGGGTTTTGGTGGCCTGGAGACTGTGCTTCTTACCGACTGTATTTGTTCCCGACAAAAAGAACCCAAATATCGATGGTCATGTGACATGAAGCAAAATTGGTTCCATAATTACATTTGTACCAGGAAATACGGAGTCATTGTCAACGAAAGAACTCATTCCTGGAAGTAGCATGCAACATTTCTGAGCTCGATTTGGGCCATGAACGGCTCCTTCATCGATCCGAAAATGTCAGTACGTTGAAATGTGTTTAGAAAATTGTCCCTGGAGTCCAAACAATGGCTTGAATTGAGAAAGTTAAGCTTGGGTGTTGGTGGCCTGGAGACTGTGCTTCTCACAGACTGTTTTCTTCCCGACAAAAAGACCCCAAATATCGATGGTCATGTGGCATGAAGCAAAATTGGTTCCATAATTACATTTGTACCAGGAAATACGGAGTCATTGTCAACGAAAGAACTCATTCCTGGAAGTAGCATGCAACATTTCCGAGCTCTATTTAGGCCCTGAACAGCTCCTTCATCGATCCGAAAATGTCAGTACGTTGAAATATGTTTAGAAAATTGTCCCTGAAGTCCAAACAATGGCTTGAATTGAGCAAGTTAAGCTTGGGTTTTGGTGGCCTGGAGACTTTGCTTCTCACAGACTGTTTTTCTTCCCGACAAAAAGACCCCAAATATAGATGGTCATGTGACATGAAGCAAAATTGGTTCCATAATTACATTTGTACCAAGAAATACGGAGTCATTGTCAACGAAAGAACCCATTCCTGGAAGTAGCATGCAACATTTACTAGCTCTATTTGGGCCCTGAACGGCTCCTTCATCGATCCGAAAATGTCAGTACGTTGACATGTGTTTAGAAAATTGTCCCTGGAGTCCAAACAATGGCTTGAATTGAGAAGGTTAATCTTGGGTTTTGGTGGCCTGGAGACTGTGCTTCTCACAGACTGTTTTTCTTCCCGACAAAAAGACCCCAAATATCGATGGTCATGTGACATGAAGCAAAATTGGTTTCATAATTACATTTGTACCAGGAAATACGGAACCATTGTCAACGAAAGAACTCATTCCTGGAAGTACCATGCAAAATTTCCGAGCTCTATTTGGGCCGTGGTCGGCTCCTTCATCGATCCGAAAATGTTAGTACGTTGAAATGTGTTTAGAAAATTGTCCCTGGAGTTCAAACAATGGCTTGAATCGAGAAAGTTAAGCCTGGGTTTTGGTCGCCTAGAGACTGGGCTTCTCACAGACTGTATTTCTGTCCGACAAAATGAACCCAAATATCGATGATCATGTGACATGAAGCAAAATTGGTTCCATAGTTGCATTTGTACTAGGAAAAACGGGATCATTGTCAACGAAAGAACTCGTTCTTGGAAGTACCATGCAATATTTTCGAGCTCTATTTGGGCCCTGGACGGCTCTTTCATCGATCCGAAAATGTTAGTATGCTGAAATGTGTTTAGAAAATTGTCCCTGAAGTCCAAACAATGGCTTGAATGGAGAAAGTTAAGCTTGACTTTTGGTCGCCTGGAGACTGTGCTTCTGACAGACTGTTTTTTTTCCCGACAAAAAGAACCCAAATATCGATGGTCATGTGACATGAAGCAAAATTGGTTCCATAATTACATTTGTACCAAGAAATACGGAGTCATTGTCAACGAAAGAACCCATTCCTGGAAGTAGCATGCAACATTTACGAGCTCTATTTGGGCCCTGAACGGCTCCTTCATCGATCCGAAAATGTCAGTACGTTGACATGTGTTTAGAAAATTGTCCCTGGAGTCCAAACAATGGCTTGAATTGAGAAAGTTAGGCTTGAGTTTTGGTGGCCTGGAGACTGTGCTTCTTACAGACTGTTTTTCTTCCTGACAAAAAGACCCCAAATATCGATGGTCATGTGACATAAAGCAAAATTGGTTCCATTATTACATTTGTGCCAGGAAATCCGGAGTCATTGTCAACGAAAGAACTCATTCCTGGAAGTAGCATGCAACATTTCCGAGCTCTATTTGGGCCCTGAACGGCTCCTTCATCAATCCGAAAATGTCAGTACGTTGAAATGTGTTTAGAAAATTGTCCCTGGAGTCCAAACAAGGGCTTGAATTGAGAAAGTTAAGCTTGGGTGTTGGTGGCCTGGAGACTGTGCTTCTCACAGACTGTTTTTCTTCCTGACAAAAAGACCCCAAATATCGATGGTCATGTGACATGAAGCAACATTGGTTCCATAATTACATTTATACCAGAAAATCCGGAGACATTGTCAACGAAAGAACTCAATCCTGGAAGTAGCATGCAACATTTCCGAGCTCTATTTGGGCCCTGAACGGCTCCTTCATCGATCCGAAAATGTCAGTACGTTGAAATGTGTTTAGAAAATTGTCCCTGAAGTCCAAACAATGGCTTGAATTGAGCAAGTTAAGCTTGGGTTTTGGTGGCCTGGAGACTTTGCTTCTCACAGACTGTTTTTCTTCCCGACAAAAAGACCCCAAATATAGATGGTCATGTGACATGAAGCAAAATTGGTTCCATAATTACATTTGTACCAAGAAATACGGAGTCATTGTTAACGAAAGAACTCATTCCTGGAAGTAGCATGCAACATTTACGAGCTCTATTTGGGCCCTGAACGGCTCCTTCATCGATCCGAAAATGTCAGTACGTTGACATGTGTTTAGAAAATTGTCCCTGGAGTCCAAACAATGGCTTGAATTGAGAAAGTTAGCCTTGAGTTTTGGTGGCCTGGAGACTGTGCTTTTTTGAGACTGTTTTTCTTCCTGACAAAAAGACCCCAAATATCGATGGTCATGTGACATGAAGCAAAATTGGTTCCATTATTACATTTGTGCCAGGAAATCCGGAGTCATTGTCAACGAAAGAACTCATTCCTGGAAGTACCATGCAACATTTACGAGCTCTATTTGGGCCCTGAACGGCTCCTTCATCAATCCGAAAATGTCAGGACGTTGAAATGTGTTTAGAAAATTGTCCCTGGAGTCCAAACAAGGGCTTGAATTGAGAAAGTTAAGCTTGGGTTTTGGTGGGCTGGAGACTGTGCTTCTCACAGACTGTTTTTCTTCCTGACAAAAGGACCCCAAATATCGATGGTCATGTGACATGAAGCAAAATTGGTTCCATAATTACATTTGTACCAGGAAATACGGAGTCATTGTCAACGAAAAAACTCATTCCTGCAAGTAGCATGCAACATTTCCGAGCTCTATTTGGGCCCTCAACGGCTACTTCATCGATCCGAAAATGTCAGTACGTTGAAATGTGTTTAGAAAATTATCCCTGGAGTCCAAACAATGGCTTGAATTGAGAAAGTTAAGCTTGGGTTTTGGTGGCCTGGAGACTGTGCTTCTCACAGACTGTTTTTCTTCCCGACAACAAGACCCCAAATATCGATGGTCATCTGACATGAAGCAAAATTGGTTCCATAATTACATTTGTACCAGGAAATACGGAGTCATTGTCAACGAAAGAACTCATTCCTGGAAGTAGCATGCAACATTTCCGAGCTCTGTTTGGGCCCTGAACAGCTCCTACATCGATCCGAAAATGTCAGAACGTTGAAATGTGTTTAGAAAATTGTCCCTGAAGTCCAAGCAATGGCTTGAATTGAGAAAGTTAAGCTTGAGTTTTGGTGGCCTGGAGACTGTGCTTCTTACAGACTGTTTTTCTTCCCGACAAAAGGACCCCAAATATCGATGGTCATGTGACATTGGTTCCATAATTACATTTGTACCAAGAAATACGGAGTCATTGTCAACGAAAGAACTCATTCACCTGTGTTCCAAATTTCAGAAAGATCCATGAAATATTTTCTGAGAATTCAAGATAACAATGTTTCAAGGGGAAATTCAAGATGGCCACCTGGCAACCATATTGGATTTTCGAATCTGACCAACACAGGTATCTTGCACAACTGGGCCACAAGGGGAATCTGTGTACCAAATTTGAGGAAGATCCATGCAGCACTTCTTGAGAAATCACGATAACAAAGTTTCATTGGGAAATCCAAGATGGCTGCTTGGTGGCCAAATTGGATTTTCGAATCGGACCAGAAAAGGCATCTTGCACAACTAGACCCCAAGGCGAACCTGTGTATCAAATTTGAGAAAGATCCATGCAGTAGTTCTTGAGAAATCGCGATAACAAGGTTTCATGGGGGAATCCAAGATGGCCGCCTTCTGGCCATATTGGATTTTCGATTGGGACCGAAAAAGGTATCTTGCAAAACTAGACCCTAAGGAGAATCTGTGTACCAAATTTGAGAAAGATCCATGCAGTACTGAGAAATGGCGATAACTAAGTTTCATGTGGAAATCCAAGATGGCTGCCTGGTGGCCATATTGGATTTTCGAATCGGATGATAAAGGGTATCTTGCTCAACTAGACCCCATGTGGCACCTGTGTACCAAATTTGAGAAAGATCCATGCAGTAGTTCCTGAGAAATCGCGGTAACAATGTTTCATGGGAAAATCCAAGATGGCTGCCTGGTGGCCATATTGGATTTTCGAATCGGACCAGAAAAGGTTTCTTGCACAACTAGCCCCCAAGGGGAACCTGTGTACCAAATTTGAAAAAGATCCATGCAGTAGTTCCTGAGAAATCGCGGTAACAAGTTTTCATGGGGAAATCCAAGATGGCTGCCTGGTGGCCATATTGGATATCGAATCGGACCAGAAAAGGTTTCTTGCACAACTAGACCTCCATGCAGTAGATCCATGCAGTAGTACCTGAGAAATCGCGGTAACAAGAATTGTTTACGGACGGACTGACTGACGGACGACGGACTGACGAACTGACGGACGGACGACGGACCACGGACGAAAAGTGATTTGAACAGCCCTCCATCTGATGATGGTGGGCTAAAAATGTCAGTACGTTGAAATGTGTTTTGAAAATTGTCCCTGAAGTCCAAACAATGGCTTGAATTGAGAAAGTTAGGCTTGGGTTTTGGTGCCCTGGAGACTGTGTTTCTCACAGACTGTTTTTCTTCCTGACAAAAAGACCCCAAATATCGATGGTCATGTGACATGAAGCAAAATTGGTTCCATAATTACATTTGTACCAGGAAATTCGGAGTCATTGTCAACGAAAGAACTCGTTCCTGGAAGTAGCATGCAACATTTACGAGCTCTATTTGGGCCCTGAACGGCTCCTTCATCGATCCGAAAATGTCAGTACGTTGAAATGTGTTTAGAAAATTATCCCTGGAGTCCAAACAATGGCTTGAATTGAGAAAGTTAAGCTTGGGTTTTGGTGGCCTGGAGACTGTGCTTCTTACCGACTGTATTTGTTCCCGACAAAAAGAACCCAAATATCGATGGTCATGTGACATGAAGCAAAATTGGTTCCATAATTACATTTGTACCAGGAAATACGGAGTCATTGTCAACGAAAGAACTCATTCCTGGAAGTAGCATGCAACATTTCCGAGCTCGATTTGGGCCATGAACGGCTCCTTCATCGATCCGAAAATGTCAGTACGTTGAAATGTGTTTAGAAAATTGTCCCTGGAGTCCAAACAATGGCTTGAATTGAGAAAGTTAAGCTTGGATTTTGGTGGCCTGGAGACTGTGCTTCTTACCGACTGTTTTTGTTCCCGACAAAAAGAACCCAAATATCGATGGTCATGTGACATGAAGCAAAATTGGTTCCATAATTACATTTGTACCAGGAAATACGGAGTCATTGTCAACGAAAGAACTCATTCCTGGAAGTAGCATGCAACATTTCCGAGCTCGATTTGGGCCATGAACGGCTCCTTCATCGATCCGAAAATGTCAGTACGTTGAAATGTGTTTAGAAAATTGTCCCTGGAGTCCAAACAATGGCTTGAATTGAGAAAGTTAAGCTTGGATTTTGGTGGCCTGGAGACTGTGCTTCTTTCCGACTGTTTTTGTTCCCGACAAAAAGAACCCAAATATCGATGGTCATGTGACATGAAGCAAAATTGGTTCCATAATTACATTTGTACCAGGAAATACGGAGTCATTGTCAACGAAAGAACTCATTCCTGGAAGTAGCATGCAACATTCCAGAGCTCTATTTGGACCCTGAACAGCTCCTTCATCGATCCGAAAATGTCAGTACGTTGAAATGTGTTTAGAAAATTGTTCCTGGAGTCCAAACAATGGCTTGAATCGAGAAAGTTAAGCTTGGGTTTTGTTGGCCTGGAGACTGTGCTTCTCACATACTGTTTTTCTTCCTGACAAAAAGACCCCAAATATCGATGGTCATGCGACATGAAGCAAAATTGATTCCATAATTACATTTTTACCAGGAAATACGGCGTCATTGTCAACGAAAGAACTCATTCCTGGAAGTAGCATGCAACATTTCCGAGCTCGATTTGGGCCATGAACGGCTCCTTCATCGATCCGAAAATGTCAGTACGTTGAAATGTGTTTAGAAAATTGTCCCTGGAGTCCAAACAATGGCTTGAATTGAGAAGGTTAAGCTTGGGTTTTGGTGGCCTGAAGACTGTGCTTCTCACACACTGTTTTTCTTTCCGACAAAAAGACCCCAAATATCGATGGTCATGTGACATGAAGCAAAATTGGTTCCATAATTACATTTGTACCAGGAAATACGGAGTCATTGTCAACGAAAGAACTCATTCCTGGAAGTAGCATGCAACATTTCCGAGCTCTATTTGGGCCCTCAACGGCTCCTTCATCGATCCGAAAATGTCAGTACGTTGAAATGTGTTTAGAAAATTATCCCTGGAGTCCAAACAATGGCTTGAATTGAGAAAGTTAAGCTTGGGTTTTGGTGGCCTGGAGACTGTGCTTCTCACAGACTGTTTTTCTTCCCGACAACAAGACCCCAAATATCGATGGTCATCTGACATGAAGCAAAATTGGTTCCATAATTACATTTGTACCAGGAAATACGGAGTCATTGTCAACGAAAGAACTCATTCCTGGAAGTAGCATGCAACATTTCCGAGCTCTGTTTGGGCCCTGAACAGCTCCTTCATCGATCCGAAAATGTCAGAACGTTGAAATGTGTTTAGAAAATTGTCCCTGAAGTCCAAACAATGGCTTGAATTGAGAAAGTTAAGCTTGGGTTTTGGTGGCCTGGAGACTGTGCTTCTTACAGACTGTTTTTCTTCCCGACAAAAGGACCCCAAATATCGATGGTCATGTGACATTGGTTCCATAATTACATTTGTACCAAGAAATACGGAGTCATTGTCAACGAAAGAACTCATTCACCTGTGTACCAAATTTCAGAAAGATCCATGAAATATTTTCTGAGAATTCAAGATAACAATGTTTCAAGGGGAAATTCAAGATGGCCACCTGGCAACCATATTGGATTTTCGAATCTGACCAAAACAGGTATCTTGCACAACTGGGCCACAAGGGGAATCTGTGTACCAAATTTGAGGAAGATCCATGCAGCACTTCTTGAGAAATCACGATAACAAAGTTTCATTGGGAAATCCAAGATGGCTGCTTGGTGGCCAAATTGGATTTTCGAATCGGACCAGAAAAGGCATCTTGCACAACTAGACCCCAAGGCGAACCTGTGTATCAAATTTGAGAAAGATCCATGCAGTAGTTCTTGAGAAATCGCGATAACAAGGTTTCATGGGGAAATCCAAGATGGCCGCCTTCTGGCCATATTGGATTTTCGATTGGGACCGAAAAAGGTATCTTGCAAAACTAGACCCTAAGGAGAATCTGTGTACCAAATTTGAGAAAGATCCATGCAGTACTGAGAAATGGCGATAATTAAGTTTCATGTGGAAATCCAAGATGGCTGCCTGGTGGCCATATTGGATTTTCGAATCGGATGAGAAAGGGTATCTTGCTCAACTAGACCCCATGTGGCACCTGTGTACCAAATTTGAGAAAGATCCATGCAGTAGTTCCTGAGAAATCGCGGTAACAATGTTTCATGGGAAAATCCAAGATGGCTGCCTGGTGGCCATATTGGATTTTCGAATCGGACCAGAAAAGGTTTCTTGCACAACTAGATCCCAAGGGGAACCTGTGTACCAAATTTGAAAAAGATCCATGCAGTAGTTCCTGAGAAATCGCGGTAACAAGTTTTCATGGGGAAATCCAAGATGGCTGCCTGGTGGCCATATTGGATTTCGATCGGACCAGAAAAGGTTTCTTGCACAACTAGACCTCCATGCAGTAGATCCATGCAGTAGTTCCTGAGAAATCGCGGTAACAAGAATTGTTTACGGACGGACTGACTGACGGACGACGGCCTGACGGACTGACGGACGGACGACGGACCACGGACGAAAAGTGATTTGAACAGCCCTCCATCTGATGATGGTGGGCTAAAAATGTCAGTACGTTGAAATGTGTTTTGAAAATTGTCCCTGAAGTCCAAACAATGGCTTGAATTGAGAAGGTTAAGCTTGGGTTTTGGTGGCCTGAAGACTGTGCTTCTCACACACTGTTTTTCTTTCCGACAAAAAGACCCCAAATATCGATGGTCATGTGACATGAAGCAAAATTGGTTCCATAATTACATTTGTACCAAGAAATACGGAGTCATTGTCAACGAAAGAACTCATTCCTGGAAGTAGCATGAAACATTTCCGAGCTCTATTTGGGCCCTGAACAGCTCCTTCATCGATCCGAAAATGTCAGAACGTTGAAATGTGTTAGAAAATTGTCCCTGAAGTCCAAACAATGGCTTGAATTGAGAAAGTTAAGCTTGGGTTTTGGTGGCCTGGAGACTGTGCTTCTCACACACTGTTTTTCTTCCCGACAAAAGGACCCCAAATATCGATGGTCATGTGACATGAAGCAAAATTCGTTCCATAATTACATTTGTACCAAGAAATACGGAGTCATTGTCAACGAAAGAACTCATTCCTGGAAGTAGCATGCAACATTTCCGAGCTCTATTTGGGCCCTGAACGGCTCCTTCGTCGATCCGAAAATGCCAGTACGTTGAAATGTGTTTAGAAAATTTTCCGTGGAGTCCAAACAATGGCTTGAATTGAGAAGGTTAAGCTTGGGTTTTGGTGCCCTGGAGACTGTGCTTCTCACACACTGTTTTTCTTCCCGACAAAAAGACCCCAAAGATAAAGATAAATATCGATGATCATGTGACATGAAGCAAAATTGGTTCCATAATTACATTTGTACCAGGAAATACGGAGTCATTGTCAACGAAAGAACTCATTCCTGGAAGTAGCATGCAACATTTCCGAGCTCTATTTGGGCCCTGAACAGCTCCTTCATCGATCCGAAAATGTCAGAACGTTGAAATGTGTTAGAAAATTGTCCCTGAAGTCCAAACAATGGCTTGAATTGAGAAAGTTAAGCTTGGATTTTGGTGGCCTGGAGACTGTGCTTCTTACCGACTGTTTTTGTTCCCGACAAAAAGAACCCAAATATCGATGGTCATGTGACATGAAGCAAAATTGGTTCCATAATTACATTTGTACCAGGAAATACGGAGTCATTGTCAACGAAAGAACTCATTCCTGGAAGTAGCATGCAACATTTCCGAGCTCGATTTGGGCCATGAACGGCTCCTTCATCGATCCGAAAATGTCAGTACGTTGAAATGTGCTTAGAAAATTGTCCCTGGAGTCCAAACAATGGCTTGAATTGAGAAGGTTAAGCTTGGGTTTTGGTGGCCTGAAGACTGTGCTTCTCACACACTGTTTTTCTTTCCGACAAAAAGACCTCAAATATCGATGGTCATGTGACATGAAGCAAAATTGGTTCCATAATTACATTTGTACCAGGAAATACGGAGTCATTGTCAACGAAAGAACTCATTCCTGGAAGTAGCATGCAACATTTCCGAGCTCGATTTGGGCCATGAACGGCTCCTTCATCGATCCGAAAATGTCAGGACGTTGAAATGTGTTTAGAAAATTGTCCCTGGAGTCCAAACAATGTTTTGAATTGAGAAAGTTAAGCTTGGGTTTTGGTGGCCTGGAGACTGTGCTTCTCACATACTGTTTTTCTTCCTGACAAAAAGACCCCAAATATCGATGGTCATGTGACATGAAGCAAAATTGATTCCATAATTACATTTTTACCAGGAAATACGGAGTCATTGTCAACGAAAGAACTCATTCCTGGAAGTAGCATGCAACATTTCCGAGCTCGATTTGGGCCATGAACGGCTCCTTCATCGATCCGAAAATGTCAGTACGTTGAAATGTGCTTAGAAAATTGTCCCTGGAGTCCAAACAATGGCTTGAATTGAGAAGGTTAAGCTTGGGTTTTGGTGGCCTGAAGACTGTGCTTCTCACACACTGTTTTTCTTTCCGACAAAAAGACCCCAAATATCGATGGTCATGTGACATGAAGCAAAATTGGTTCCATAATTACATTTGTACCAAGAGATACGCAGTCATTGTCAACGAAAGAACTCATTCCTGGAAGTAGCATGCAACATTTCCGAGCTCTATTTGGGCCCTGAACGGCTCCTTCGTCGATCCGAAAATGCCAGTACGTTGAAATGTGTTTAGAAAATTTACCGTGGAGTCCAAACAATGGCTTGAATTGAGAAGGTTAAGCTTGGGTTTTGGTGGCCTGAAGACTGTGCTTCTCACACACTGTTTTTCTTCCCGACAACAAGACCCCAAATATCGATGGTCATCTGACAGGAAGCAAAATTGGTTCCATAATTACATTTGTACCAGGAAATACGGAGTCATTGTCAACGAAAGAACTCATTCCTGGAAGTAGCATGCAACATTTCCGAGCTCTATTTGGGCCCTGAACAGCTCCTTCATCGATCCGAAAATGTCAGAACGTTGAAATGTATTTAGAAAATTGTCCCTGAAGTCCAAACAATGGCTTGAATTGAGAAAGTTGAGCTTGGGTTTTGGTGGCCTGGAGACTGTGCTTCTCACAGACTGTTTTTCTTCCCGACAAAAGGACCCCAAATATCGATGGTCATGTGACATGAAGCAAAATTGGTTCCATAATTACATTTGTACCAAGAAATACGGAGTCATTGTCAACGAAAGAACTCATTCCTGGAAGTAGCATGCAACATTTCCGAGCTCTATTTGGGCCCTGAACGGCTCCTTCATCGATCCGAAAATGTCAGGACGTTGAAATGTGTTTAGAAAATTGTCCCTGGAGTCCAAACAATGGCCTGAATGGAGAGAGTTAAGCTTGAGTTTTGGTCGCCTGGAGACTGTACTTCTCACAGACTGCTTTTCCTCCCGACAAAAAGACCCCAAATATCGATGGTCATGTGACATGAAGCAAAATTGGTTCCATAATTACATTTGTACCAGGAAATACGGAGTCATTGTCGTCGACGTAACTCATTTCTGAAGTAGCATGCAACATTTCCGAGCTGTATTTGGGACCTCAACGGCTACTTCATCGATCCGAAAATGTCAGAACGTTGAAATGTGTTTAGAAAATTGTCCCTGGCGTCCAAACAATGGCCTGTATGGAGAAAGTTAAGCTTGAGGTTTGGTCGCTTGGAGACTCTGCTTCTCCCAGACTGCTTTTCTTCCCGATAAAAAGAACCCAATTATCGATGGTCGTGTGACATGAAGCAATATTGGTTCCATAATTACATTTGTACCAGGAAATACGGAGTCATTGTCAACGAAAGAACTCATTCCTGGAAGTAGCATGCAACATTTCCGAGCTCTATTTGGGCCCTGAACGGCTCCTTCATCGATCCGAAAATGTCAGGACGTTGAAATGTGTTTAGAAAATTGTCCCTGGAGTCCAAACAATGGCCTGAATGGAGAGAGTTAAGCTTGAGTTTTGGTCGCCTGGAGACTGTACTTCTCACAGACTGCTTTTCCTCCCGACAAAAAGACCCCAAATATCGATGGTCATGTGACATGAAGCAAAATTGGTTCCATAATTACATTTGTACCAGGAAATACGGAGTCATTGTCGTCGACGCAACTCATTTCTGAAGTGGCATGCAACATTTCCGAGCTGTATTTGGGACCTCAACGGCTACTTCATCGATCCGAAAATGTCAGAACGTTGAAATGTGTTTAGAAAATTGTCCCTGGCGTCCAAACAATGGCCTGTATGGAGAAAGTTAAGCTTGAGGTTTGGTCGCTTGGAGACTCTGCTTCTCCCAGACTGCTTTTCTTCCCGATAAAAAGAACCCAATTATCGATGGTCGTGTGACATGAAGCAATATTGGTTCCATAATTACATTTGTACCAGGAAATACGGAGTCATTGTCAACGAAAGAACTCATTCCTGGAAGTAGCATGCAACATTTCCGAGCTCTATTTGGGCCCTGAACGGCTACTTCATCGATCCGAAATGTCAGTACGTTGAATTGTGTTTAGAAAATTGTCCCTGGAGTCCAACCCATGGCCTGAATGGAGAAAGTTAAGCTTGAGTTTTGATCGCCTGGGCATTGTGCTTCTCATAGACTGCTTTTCTTCCCGACAAAAAGACCCCAATTATCGATGGTCATGTGACATGAAGCAAAATTGGTTCCATTACATTTGTACCAGGAAATACGGAGTCATTGTCAACGAAATAACTCATTCCTGGAAGTAGCATGCAACATTTCCGAGCTCTATTTGGGCCCTGAACGGCTCCTTCATCGATCAGAAAGTCAGTACGTTGAAATGTGTTTAGAAAATTGTCCCTGGAGGCTAAGCAATGGCCTGAATGGAGAAAGTTAAGCTTGAGGTTTGGTCGCCTGGAGACTCTGCTTCTCCCAGACTGCTTTTCTTCCCGATAAAAAGAACCCAATTATCGATGGTCGTGTGACATGAAGCAATATTGGTTCCATAATTACATTTGTACCAGGAAATACGGAGTCATTGTCAACGAAAGAACTCATTCCTGGAAGTAGCATGCAACATTTCCGAGCTCTATTTGGGCCCTGAACGGCTACTTCATCGATCCGAAATGTCAGTACGTTGAAATGTGTTTAGAATATTGTCAATGAAGTCTAAACAATGGCCTGAATGGAGAGAGTTAAGCTTGAGTTTTGGTCGACTGGAGACTGTGCTTCTCATAGACTGCTTTTCTTCCCGACAAAAAGACCCCAATTATCGATGGTCATGTGACATGAAGCAAAATTGGTTCCATAATTACATTTGTACCAGGAAATACGGAGTCATTGTCAACGAAATAACTCATTCCTGGAAGTAGCATGCAACATTTCCGAGCTCTATTTGGGCCCTGAACGGCTCCTTCATCGATCAGAAAGTCAGTACGTTGAAATGTGTTTAGAAAATTGTCCCTGGAGGCTAAGCAATGGCCTGAATGGAGAAAGTTAAGCTTGAGGTTTGGTCGCCTGGAGACTATGCTTCTCACCGACTGTTTTTCTTCCCGACAAAAAGACCCCAATTATCGATGATCATGTGACATGAAGCAAAATTGGTTCCATAATTACATTTGTACCAGGAAATACGGAGTCATTGTCAACGAAAAAACTCATTCCTGGAAGTAGCATGCAACATTTCCGAGCTCTATTTGGGCCCTGAACGGCTCCTTCATCGATCAGAAAATGTCAGTACGTTGAAATGTGTTTAGAAAATTGTCCATGGAGTCTAAACAATGGCCTGAATGGAGAAGTTAAGCTTGAGGTTTGGTCGCCTGGAGACTTTTCTTCTCACCGACTGTTTTTCTTCCCGACAAAAAGACCCCAATTATCGATGATCATGTGACATGAAGCAAAATTGGTTCCATAATTACATTTGTACCAGGAAATACGGAGTCATTGTCAACGAAAAAACTCATTCCTGGAAGTAGCATGCAACATTTCCGAGCTCTATTGGGGCCCTGAACGGCTCCTTCATCGATCAGAAAATGTCAGTACGTTGAAATGTGTTTAGAAAATTGTCCATGGAGTCTAAACAATGGCCTGAATGGAGAAAGTTAAGCTTGAGGTTTGGTCGCCTGGAGACTATGCTTCTCACCGACTGCTTTTCGTTCCGACAAAAAGACCCCAATTATCGATGATCATGTGACATGAAGCAAAATTGGTTCCATAATTACATTTGTACCAGGAAATACGGAGTCATTGTCAACGAAATAACTCATTCCTGGAAGTAGCATGCAACATTTCCGAGCTCTATTTGGGCCCTGAACGGCTCCTTCATCGACCAGAAAATGTCAGTACGTTGAAATGTGTTTAGAAAATTGTCCCTGGAGTCTAAACAATGGCCTGAATGGAGAAAATTAAGTTTGACTTTTGGTCGCTTGGAGACTACGCTTCTCACCGACTGCTTTTTCTCCCGACAAAATGACCCCAATTATCGATGGTCATGTGTCATGAAGCAAAATTGGTTCCATAATTACATTTGTACCAGGAAATACGGAGTCATTGTCAACGAAATAACTCATTCCTGGAAGTAGCATGCAACATTTCCGAGCTCTATGTGGGACCTTAACTGCTCCTTCATCGATCCGAAAATGTCAGTACGTTGAAATGTGTTTAGAAAATTGTCCCTGGCGTCCAAACAATGGCCTGTATGGAGAAAGTTAAGCTTGAGTTTTGGTCGCTTGGAGACCGTGCTTCTCACAGACTGCTTTCCTTCCCGACAAAAGGAACCCAATTATCGATGGTCGTGTGACATGAAGCAACATTGGTTCCATAATTACATTTGTACCAGGAAATACGGAGTCATTGTCAACGAAAGAGCTCATTTCTGAAAGTAGCATGCAACATTTCCGAGCTCTATTTGGGCCCTGAACGGCTCCTTCATCTTTCCGAAAATGTCAGTACGTTGAAATGTGTTTAGAAAATTGTCCCTGGCGTCCAAACAATGGCCTGTATGGAGAAAGTTAAGCTTGAGTTTTGGTAGCTTGGAGATTGTGCTTCTCATAGACTGCTTTTCTTCCCGACAAAAAGACCCCAATTATCGATGGTCATGTGACATGAAGCAAAATTGATTCCATTACATTTGTACCAGGAAATACGGAGTCATTGTCAACGAAATAACTCATTCCTGGAAGTAGCATGCAACATTTCCGAGCTCTATTTGGGCCCTGAACGGCTCCCTCATCGATCCGAAAATGTCAGTACGTTGAAATGTGTTTAGAAAATTGTCCCTGAAGTCTAAACAATGGCCTGAATGGAGAGAGTTAAGCTTGAGTTTTGGTCGACTGGAGACTGAGCTTCTCATAGACTGCTTTTCTTTCCGACAAAAAGACCCCAATTGTCGATGATCATGTGACATGAAGCAAAAGTGGTTCCATAATTACATTTGTACCAGGAAATACGGAGTCATTGTGAACGAAAAAAACTCATTCCTGGGAGTAGCATGCAACATTTCCGAGCTCTATTTGGGCCCTGAATGGCTACTTCATCGATCCGAAAATGTCAGTACGTTGAATTGTGTTTAGAAAATTGTCCCTGGCGTCCAAACAATGGCCTGTATGGAGAAAGTTAAGCTTGAGTTTTGGTCGCTTGGAGATTGTGCTTCTCATAGACTGCTTTTCTTCCCGACAAAAAGACCCCAATTATCGATGGTCATGTGACATGAAGCAAAATTGGTTCCATTACATTTGTACCAGGAAATACGGAGTCATTGTCAACGAAATAACTCATTCCTGGAAGTAGCATGCAACATTTCCGAGCTCTATTTGGGCCCTGAACGGCTCCCTCATCGATCCGAAAATGTCAGTACGTTGAAATGTGTTTAGAAAATTGTCCCTGAAGTCTAAACAATGGCCTGAATGGAGAAAGTTAAGCTTGAGGTTTGGTCGCCTGGAGACTATGCTTCTCACCGACTGTTTTTCTTCCCGACAAAAAGACCCCAATTATCGATGATCATGTGACATGAAGCAAAATTGGTTCCATAATTACATTTGTACCAGGAAATACGGAGTCATTGTCAACGAAAAAACTCATTCCTGGAAGTAGCATGCAACATTTCCGAGCTCTATTTGGGCCCTGAACGGCTCCTTCATCGATCAGAAAATGTCAGTACGTTGAAATGTGTTTAGAAAATTGTCCATGGAGTCTAAACAATGGCCTGAATGGAGAAGTTAAGCTTGAGGTTTGGTCGCCTGGAGACTTTTCTTCTCACCGACTGTTTTTCTTCCCGACAAAAAGACCCCAATTATCGATGATCATGTGACATGAAGCAAAATTGGTTCCATAATTACATTTGTACCAGGAAATACGGAGTCATTGTCAACGAAAAAACTCATTCCTGGAAGTAGCATGCAACATTTCCGAGCTCTATTGGGGCCCTGAACGGCTCCTTCATCGATCAGAAAATGTCAGTACGTTGAAATGTGTTTAGAAAATTGTCCATGGAGTCTAAACAATGGCCTGAATGGAGAAAGTTAAGCTTGAGGTTTGGTCGCCTGGAGACTATGCTTCTCACCGACTGCTTTTCGTTCCGACAAAAAGACCCCAATTATCGATGATCATGTGACATGAAGCAAAATTGGTTCCATAATTACATTTGTACCAGGAAATACGGAGTCATTGTCAACGAAATAACTCATTCCTGGAAGTAGCATGCAACATTTCCGAGCTCTATTTGGGCCCTGAACGGCTCCTTCATCGACCAGAAAATGTCAGTACGTTGAAATGTGTTTAGAAAATTGTCCCTGGAGTCTAAACAATGGCCTGAATGGAGAAAATTAAGTTTGACTTTTGGTCGCTTGGAGACTACGCTTCTCACCGACTGCTTTTTCTCCCGACAAAATGACCCCAATTATCGATGGTCATGTGTCATGAAGCAAAATTGGTTCCATAATTACATTTGTACCAGGAAATACGGAGTCATTGTCAACGAAATAACTCATTCCTGGAAGTAGCATGCAACATTTCCGAGCTCTATGTGGGACCTTAACTGCTCCTTCATCGATCCGAAAATGTCAGTACGTTGAAATGTGTTTAGAAAATTGTCCCTGGCGTCCAAACAATGGCCTGTATGGAGAAAGTTAAGCTTGAGTTTTGGTCGCTTGGAGACCGTGCTTCTCACAGACTGCTTTCCTTCCCGACAAAAGGAACCCAATTATCGATGGTCGTGTGACATGAAGCAACATTGGTTCCATAATTACATTTGTACCAGGAAATACGGAGTCATTGTCAACGAAAGAGCTCATTTCTGAAAGTAGCATGCAACATTTCCGAGCTCTATTTGGGCCCTGAACGGCTCCTTCATCTTTCCGAAAATGTCAGTACGTTGAAATGTGTTTAGAAAATTGTCCCTGGCGTCCAAACAATGGCCTGTATGGAGAAAGTTAAGCTTGAGTTTTGGTAGCTTGGAGATTGTGCTTCTCATAGACTGCTTTTCTTCCCGACAAAAAGACCCCAATTATCGATGGTCATGTGACATGAAGCAAAATTGATTCCATTACATTTGTACCAGGAAATACGGAGTCATTGTCAACGAAATAACTCATTCCTGGAAGTAGCATGCAACATTTCCGAGCTCTATTTGGGCCCTGAACGGCTCCCTCATCGATCCGAAAATGTCAGTACGTTGAAATGTGTTTAGAAAATTGTCCCTGAAGTCTAAACAATGGCCTGAATGGAGAGAGTTAAGCTTGAGTTTTGGTCGACTGGAGACTGTGCTTCTCATAGACTGCTTTTCTTTCCGACAAAAAGACCCCAATTGTCGATGATCATGTGACATGAAGCAAAAGTGGTTCCATAATTACATTTGTACCAGGAAATACGGAGTCATTGTGAACGAAAAAAACTCATTCCTGGGAGTAGCATGCAACATTTCCGAGCTCTATTTGGGCCCTGAATGGCTACTTCATCGATCCGAAAATGTCAGTACGTTGAATTGTGTTTAGAAAATTGTCCCTGGCGTCCAAACAATGGCCTGTATGGAGAAAGTTAAGCTTGAGTTTTGGTCGCTTGGAGATTGTGCTTCTCATAGACTGCTTTTCTTCCCGACAAAAAGACCCCAATTATCGATGGTCATGTGACATGAAGCAAAATTGGTTCCATTACATTTGTACCAGGAAATACGGAGTCATTGTCAACGAAATAACTCATTCCTGGAAGTAGCATGCAACATTTCCGAGCTCTATTTGGGCCCTGAACGGCTCCCTCATCGATCCGAAAATGTCAGTACGTTGAAATGTGTTTAGAAAATTGTCCCTGAAGTCTAAACAATGGCCTGAATGGAGAGAGTTAAGCTTGAGTTTTGGTCGACTGGAGACTGTGCTTCTCATAGACTGCTTTTCTTTCCGACAAAAAGACCCCAATTGTCGATGATCATGTGACATGAAGCAAAAGTGGTTCCATAATTACATTTGTACCAGGAAATACGGAGTCATTGTGAACGAAAAAAACTCATTCCTGGGAGTAGCATGCAACATTTCCGAGCTCTCTATTTGGGCCCTGAATGGCTACTTCATCGATCCGAAAATGTCAGTACGTTGAATTGTGTTTAGAAAATTGTCCCTGGAGTCCAACCCATGGCCTGAATGGAGAAAGTTAAGCTTGAGTTTTGGTCGCTTGGAGACTGTGCTTCTCACAGACTGCTTTTCTTCCCGACAAAATGAACCCAATTATCGATGGTCGTGTGACATGAAGCAATATTGGTTCCATAATTACATTTGTACCAGGAAATAGGGAGTCATTGTCAACGAAAGAACTCATTCCTGGAAGTTGCATGCAACATTTCCGAGCTCTATTATGGGCCCTGAACGGCTCCTTCATCGATCAGAAAATGTCAGTACGTTGAAAAGTGTTTAGAAAATTGTCCCTGGAGTCTAAACAATGGCCTGAATGGAGAAAGTTAAGCTTGAGTTTTGGTCGCCTGGAGACTATGCTTCTCACCGACTCCTTTTCTTCCCGACAAAAAGACCCCAATTATCGATGGTCATGTGACATGAAGCAAAATTGGTTCCATAGTTGCATTTGTACCAGGAAATACGGGTGCATTGAAAACGAAAGAGCTCATTCCTGGAAGTAACATGCAACATTTCCGAGCTCTATTTGGGCCCTGAACGGCTCCTTCATCGATCAGAAAATGTCAGGACGTTGAAATGTGTTTAGAAAATTGTCCCTGGCTTCCAAACAATGGCTTGAATGGAGAAAGTTAAGCCTGGGTTTTGGTTGCCTGGAGACTGTGCTTCTCACAGACTGTTTTTTCTGCCCGACAAAATGACCCCAAATATCGATGGTCATGTGACATGAAGCAAAATTGGTTCCATAGTTGTATTGATACCAGGAAATACGGGTTCAATGAAAACGAAAGAGCTCATTCCTGGAAGCAACATGCAACATTTCCGAGCTATATTTGGGCCCTGGACGGCTCCTTCGTCGTTCGGAAAATGTTAGTACGTTGAAATGTGTTTAGAAAATTGTCCCTGGAGTCCAAACAATGGCTTGAATGGAGAAAGTTAAGCCTGGGTTTTGGTTGGCTGGAGACTGTGCTTCTCACAGACTGTTTTTCTGCCCGACAAAATGAACCCAAATATCGATGGTCATGTGACATGAAGCAAAATTGGTTCCATTGTTGCATTTGTACCAGAAAATGCGGGATCATTGTCAACGAAAGAGCTCATTCCTGGAAGTAACATGCAACATTTCCGAGCTATATTTGGTCCCTGGACGGCTCCTTCGTCGTTCCGAAAATGTTAGTACGTTGAAATGTGTTTAGAAAATTGTCCCTGGCTTCCAAACAATGGCTTGAATGGAGAAAGTTAAGCCTGGGTTTTGGTCGCCTGGAGACCGTGCTTCTCACAGACTGTTTTTTTCTGCCCGACAAATGACCCCAAATATCGATGGTCGTGTGACATGAAGCAATATTGGTTCCATAATTACATTTGTACCAGGAAATACGGAGTCATTGTCAACGAAAGAACTCATTCCTGGAAGTAGCATGCAACATTTCCGAGCTCTATTTGGGCCCTGAACGGCTCCTTCATCGATCAGAAAATGTCAGTACGTTGAAATGTGTTTAGAAAATTGTCCCTGGTGTCTAAACAATGGCCTGAATGGAGAAAGTTAAGCTTGAGTTTTGGTCGCCCGGAGACTATGCTTCTCACCGACAGCTTTTTTGCCGACAAAAAGACCCCAATTATCGATGATCATGTGACATGAAGCAATATTGGTTCCATAATTACATTTGTACCAGGAAATACGGAGTCATTGTCAACGGAAAAACTCATTCCTGGGAGTAGCATGCATCATTTCCGAGCTCTGTTTGGGCCCTGAACGGCTCCATCATCGATCCAAAAATGTCAGTAGGTTGAAATGTGTTTAGAAAATTGTCCCTCGAGTACAAACAATGGCCTGAATCGAAACAGTTAAGCTTGCGTTTTTGTCGCCTGGAGACTGTGCTTCTCACCGACTGCTTTTCTTCCCGACAAAAAGACCCCAAATATCGATGGTCATGTGACATTAAGCAAAATTGGTCCCATAATTGCATTTGTACCAGGAAATACGGAGTCATTGTTAACGAAAGAACTCATTCCTGGAAGTAGCATGCAACATTTTCGAGCTCTATTTGGGCCCTCAACGGCTACTTCATCGATCCGAAAATGTCAGTACGTTGAAATGTGTTTAGAAAATTGTCCCTGGAGTCTAAACAATGGCCTGAATGGAGAAAGTTAAGCTTGAGTTTTGGTCGGCTGGAGACTATGCTTCTCACCGACTCCTTTTCTTCCCGACAAAAAGACCCCAATTATCGATGGTCATGTGACATGAAGCAAAATTGGTTCCATAGTTGCATTTGTACCAGGAAATACGGGTGCATTGAAAACGAAAGAGCTCATTCCTGGAAGTAACATGCAACATTTCCGAGCTCTATTTGGGCCCTGAACGGCTCCTTCATCGATCAGAAAATGTCAGTACGTTGAAATGTGTTTAGAAAATTGTCCCTGGCTTCCAAACAATGGCTTGAATGGAGAAAGTTAAGCCTGGGTTTTGGTTGGCTGGAGACTGTGCTTCTCACAGACTGTTTTTCTGCCCGACAAAATGAACCCAAATATCGATGGTCATGTGACATGAAGCGAAATTGGTTCCATTGTTGCATTTGTACCAGAAAATGCGGGATCATTGTCAACGAAAGAGCTCATTCCTGGAAGTAACATGCAACATTTCCGAGCTATATTTGGGCCCTGGACGGCTCCTTCGTCGTTCCGAAAATGTTAGTACGTTGAAATGTGTTTAGAAAATTGTCCCTGGCTTCCAAACAATGGCTTGAATGGAGAAAGTTAAGCCTGGGTTTTGGTCGCCTGGAGACCGTGCTTCTCACAGACTGTTTTTTGTGCCCGACAAAATGACCCCAAATATCGATGGTCATGTGACATGAAGCAAAATTGGTTCCATAGTTGCATTTGTACCAGGAAATATGGGTTCATTGTCAACGAAAGAGCTCATTCCTGGAAGTAACATGCAACATTTCCAAGCTATATTTGAGCCCTGAACGGCTCCTTCATCGATCAGAAAATGTCAGTACGTTGAAATGTGTTTAGAAAAATTGTCCCCGGTGTCAATGGCCTGAATGGGAGAAAGTTAAACGCGAGTTTTGGTCGCCCGGAGACTATGCTTCTCTCGGCGCAGCTTTTTGCCGACAAAAAGACCCCAATTATCGATGATCATGTGACATGAAGCAATATTGGTTCCATAATTACATTTGTACCAGGAAATACGGAGTCATTGTCAACGGAAAAACTCATTCCTGGGAGTAGCATGCATCATTTCCGAGCTCTGTTTGGGCCCTGAACGGCTCCATCATCGATCCAAAAATGTCAGTAGGTTGAAATGTGTTTAGAAAATTGTCCCTCGAGTACAAACAATGGCCTGAATCGAAACAGTTAAGCTTGCGTTTTTGTCGCCTGGAGACTGTGCTTCTCACCGACTGCTTTTCTTCCCGACAAAAAGACCCCAAATATCGATGGTCATGTGACATGAAGCAAAATTGGTTCCATAATTACATTTGTACGAGGAAATACGGAATCATTGTCAACGAAAGAACTCATTCCTGGAAGTAGCATGCAACATTTCCGAGCTCTATTTGGGCCCTCAACGGCTCCTTCATCGATCCGAAAATGTCAGTACGTTGAAATGTGTTTAGAAAATTATCCCCGGAGTCCAAACAATGGCTTGAATTGAGAAAGTTAAGCTTGGGTTTTGGTGATCTGGAGACTGTGCTTCTCACAGACTGTTTTTCTTCCCGACAACAAGACCCCAAATATCGATGGTCATGTGACATGAAGCAAAATTGGTTCCATAATTACATTTGTACCAGGAAATACGGAGTCATTGTCAACGAAAGAGCTCATTCCTGGAAGTAGCATGCAACATTTCCGAGCTCGATTTGGGCCATGAACGGCTCCTTCATCGATCCGAAAATGTCAGGACGTTGAAATGTGTTTAGAAAATTGTCCCTGGAGTCCAAACAATGTTTTGAATTGAGAAAGTTAAGCTTGGGTTTTGGTGATCTGGGGACTGTGCTTCTCACACACTGTTTTTCTTCCAGACAAAAAGACCCCAAATATCGATGGTCATGTGACATGAAGCAAAATTGGTTCCCATTGTTGCATTTGTACCAGAAAATGCGGGATCATTGTCGAACGAAAAACTCATTCCTGGAAGTAACATGCAACATTTCCGAGCTATGTTGGTCCTGGACGCTCCTTTACGTGTTCCGAAAATGTTAGTACGTTGAAATGTGTTTAGAAAAGTAATCCTGGCTTCAAACAATGGCTTGAATGGAGAAAGTTAAGCCTGGGTTTTGGTCGCCTATGGAGACCATTAACTTCTCACAGACTGTTTTTCTGCTGACTTGACCGGCCCCAATTATCGATGGTCGTGTGACATGAAGCAATATTGGTTCCATAATTACATTTGTACCAGGAAATACGGAGTCATTGTCAACGAAAGAACTCATTCCTGGAAGTAGCATGCAACATTTCCGAGCTCTATTTGGGCCCTGAACGGCTCCTTCATCGATCAGAAAATGTCAGTACGTTGAAATGTGTTTAGAAAATTGTCCCTGGTGTCTAAACAATGGCCTGAATGGAGAAAGTTAAGCTTGAGTTTTGGTCGCCCGGAGACTATGCTTCTCACCGACAGCTTTTTTGCCGACAAAAAGACCCCAATTATCGATGATCATGTGACATGAAGCAATATTGGTTCCATAATTACATTTGTACCAGGAAATACGGAGTCATTGTCAACGGAAAAACTCATTCCTGGGAGTAGCATGCATCATTTCCGAGCTCTGTTTGGGCCCTGAACGGCTCCATCATCGATCCAAAAATGTCAGTAGGTTGAAATGTGTTTAGAAAATTGTCCCTCGAGTACAAACAATGGCCTGAATCGAAACAGTTAAGCTTGCGTTTTTGTCGCCTGGAGACTGTGCTTCTCACCGACTGCTTTTCTTCCCGACAAAAAGACCCCAAATATCGATGGTCATGTGACATTAAGCAAAATTGGTCCCATAATTGCATTTGTACCAGGAAATACGGAGTCATTGTTAACGAAAGAACTCATTCCTGGAAGTAGCATGCAACATTTTCGAGCTCTATTTGGGCCCTCAACGGCTACTTCATCGATCCGAAAATGTCAGTACGTTGAAATGTGTTTAGAAAATTGTCCCTGGAGTCTAAACAATGGCCTGAATGGAGAAAGTTAAGCTTGAGTTTTGGTCGGCTGGAGACTATGCTTCTCACCGACTCCTTTTCTTCCCGACAAAAAGACCCCAATTATCGATGGTCATGTGACATGAAGCAAAATTGGTTCCATAGTTGCATTTGTACCAGGAAATACGGGTGCATTGAAAACGAAAGAGCTCATTCCTGGAAGTAACATGCAACATTTCCGAGCTCTATTTGGGCCCTGAACGGCTCCTTCATCGATCAGAAAATGTCAGTACGTTGAAATGTGTTTAGAAAATTGTCCCTGGCTTCCAAACAATGGCTTGAATGGAGAAAGTTAAGCCTGGGTTTTGGTTGGCTGGAGACTGTGCTTCTCACAGACTGTTTTTCTGCCCGACAAAATGAACCCAAATATCGATGGTCATGTGACATGAAGCGAAATTGGTTCCATTGTTGCATTTGTACCAGAAAATGCGGGATCATTGTCAACGAAAGAGCTCATTCCTGGAAGTAACATGCAACATTTCCGAGCTATATTTGGGCCCTGGACGGCTCCTTCGTCGTTCCGAAAATGTTAGTACGTTGAAATGTGTTTAGAAAATTGTCCCTGGCTTCCAAACAATGGCTTGAATGGAGAAAGTTAAGCCTGGGTTTTGGTCGCCTGGAGACCGTGCTTCTCACAGACTGTTTTTTGTGCCCGACAAAATGACCCCAAATATCGATGGTCATGTGACATGAAGCAAAATTGGTTCCATAGTTGCATTTGTACCAGGAAATATGGGTTCATTGTCAACGAAAGAGCTCATTCCTGGAAGTAACATGCAACATTTCCAAGCTATATTTGAGCCTTGGTTTTTTTAATATCTCTAAACATATCAAAGCTACATTCCTGAAATTTCACAGGCAAATATATATATATATTCTCTCAATAATAGCTAAATATAGTGATGATTGAGTAAACAGTTTTCGTAAAATTTGAATAAAGCGTAAATTTCACAAATTGCTAATTATGTTCTATTCTTTCTGGTATATTTTGATGGCTTCTATTGTTTTTCTGTTACGACATATAATGACCTACATTCAGGTGCAAATTTCAACTTGAAATTCCCAACAGTTTTCGAGTTATAACCCTGTAGTCGTAAAACTGTCGGTGACCATATCTCAAGAGCCAAGGTCAAGATCAGGTTGAAAATGCAGTGACGTCATACTTGCATCATGGCGTACAAATGTACCAAATTACAGATTCTTGCATGTTGTAGTTTTTGAGAAAAACGCGAACAATGTTTTTCACATTGTGCGATATTCAAGGTCAACGTCACATCCGATCCTTTCATAAGTAGCACCGAAAGAAAGACAATATTGTGCTTACTATTGTGTCATTGTTTCTTGCGTGTCAGCGTGTTACTTTCTCGGTAAATGGAAGCCGTATTTTCCATATTTGAATGCTTATAACTTCAAAGGTCAAGGCTGAATTCTGATACAAGTGCTGACCTTGTGACGTCACGTAGGTAACGTGACCTTATTTTCAGGCTGATCGCATTAGCCGTTCATGATTTGACAACCAAACTTTGCGCTCATATAGCGACGTTCCTGTAGGTTAAAGGTCAAATTTAAGGTCATATCCTTTTCGTTCATTAAAGTCTTCAGTGATATTAGGAGTATCAATGCCGTAGCCTATTCCTTATAAACTAACGGGTTTTGAAAATTATTAAAGGGGAGATAACTACTTTTTCTTTTTACGTAAGAATTAAAAAATATAACTACAGCATGGCCATATGTAAGACTTACCAGCCAACAACTTTCTTTCAGATATGTTTTTTTAGTTTTGACTGTACACCGAAGACACGAAAAACAGCACCAGGGGAGAGAACTCGAAAACCGCTTGTTTGACCTACTTATTTTATTGGTTACTTTGCTGGATGTATCTGCAAACTTTCACATTTTAAATTTCAGCTGCCTCGCCTTATGCGCTTTGTCACTATTCGCAAAATGGCGCTTTTATCAGAAAAGCCCATAGCTCAATAGGTCAAGGTCAAGGTCGAAATTGAGTGAGTGAGTGAGTGAGTGAGTGAATAGGATTTAACGTCGTTTTCAACATTGTTTCAGTCATATCACGACGGTGTCGAAATTGAACATCTGTACCAGAAATTTCAGAAAATTCAGATGTTTTTTTGTGATATCTCTGAACCTATCAAAGCTACATTCTTGAAATTTCATAGGCAAATACATATATATATTCTCTCATTAATACCTAAAAATAGTGATGATTGTATGTATATTTTTCGCAAAATTTGAATAAAGCGTAAATTTCACAAATTGCTAAATATCTTCTATTCTTTCTGTTATATCTTGATGACTTCTAATGTTTCTCTGTTACGTCATATAATGACCTTCATTCATGTACAATTTCAACTTGGAATTCTCAACAGTTTTCGGGCTATAATCCTGTAGTCGCAAAACTGTCGGTGGCCATATCTCAATAACCAAGGTCAAGGTAAGGTTGAAAATTCAGTGACGTCATACCTGTATCATAAGGTACAAATGTGTTAAATTACAGATTCTTGCAAGTTGTAATTTTCGAGAAACGTACATACAACGCTTTTTACATTTTGTAATATTCAAGGTCAAGGTCACATCGGATGGTTTTATAATTAGCGGCAAAAGAAAGCCAATATTGTAGTCACTATTGCATCATTGTTTTGTGACTGTCAGTGCGTTAATTTTACAGTTAATGGAAGCCGTATTTTCTATATTTGGATGCTCATCACTTCAAAGGTAAAGGTCAACACCGAGTTCTGATACAAATGCTGACCTTGTGACGTCATGTAGGTCATGTGACCTTATTTTCAGGCCGATCGCAGTAGCCGTTCATGATTTGACCACCAAACTTTGCACTAATATAGCGACGCTCCTGGAGGTCAAAGGTCAAATTTAAGGTCACATCCTTTTCGGTCCTTGAAGTGTTCATTAATATTAGGAGTATCACTGCCGTAGCTTATTTCCTTATAAAATAACGGGGTTTCAGATATATTGAAGGGGAGATAACTATTTTTTCTTGTTACGTAACAATTCGAAAATATAACTACAGCATGGCCATGTACAAGACTTATGAACCCCCAAGTCTTATACAGATCTATTGTTTCACTTTAGCTGCACTCTGCAAACAAACAAAACGCCTTCAGGGGAAAGAACTCGATAACTATATGTCTGACCTACATATTTTATTGGCTTATTTTGTTGAGTACATCTGCAAACTTTTACATTCTAAATTTCAGCTGCATCGCCTTATGCGTTTGGTCAATATTCGCAAAATGATGGTTTTCTTATAAATTACAAGCGTCTAGTCCGTCATTCATAATCCAGCCGTCGTCCATTAGAGAATATCCGCGTCCATAATCCAAAGACCTATTCCATTTTCCACATAACAGTATTAGCACCAAATTCAAAAAGCCCATAGCTCAATAGGTCAAATTCAAGGTCAAAATTGAATACCTGTACCAGAAACTTCAGCCTAGTATCTACAAATGTGCCAAATAGCTAAGTTGTATATCACGCCGTTTAGCCGCTATTTCAAAAGTGGAATAATAATAATAATAATAATAATAACTAGACATTGTTGGTACAATGACGCGGTCTTTCCCTTCATACTGCAAATGAGTAAATACATTGTTGCGGGCCGCCCTGGTCGCGATCATTGTTTTGGTCGATTCACAGGCACAGACACGTTTTTTCACATTGCTTGTTACTACCTTACAGTATTTTATTGCGCTTTTCTTCTAACATACTTGCCTATATTGGTAAGCGGCAGCTGATGAACACATTTTTGAGCTTTATTTGGGCCCTAGATGGCTCCTTCATCGATCGGGAAATGTTAGTACAATGAAATGTGTTTAGAAAATTGTCCCTGGAGTCCAAACAATGGCTTGAATGGAGAAAGTTAAGCCTGAGTTTTGGTCGCCTGGAGACTGCTTCTCACAGAATGTTTTTCTGCTCGACAAAATGACCCCAAATATCGATGGTCATGTGACATGAAGCAAAATTGGTTCCATAATTGCATTTGTAGCAGGAAATACGGGATTATTGTCAACGAAAGAACTCATTCTGGGAAGTATCGGACAACAAATTAGAAGTCCGTATCTATTGTGGTTCAAGAGTTATAATGTTTTCAAAAATGGGCCAGCCCCGTCATGTAACACGACATTAATTTTATTGCCAACACGGAATGCCTCGAGTGCTACAGCCGAATCGCTATAGCGAAATTGACAGCGGCAATTGAATAGATGAAATCAACAAATGACCACAAACAGGGCGAGAGAGCCATTTAACGGCTTAATAGTTAGGGAAAATTGTCTTTTTAATATCTCTGAACCTATCAAAGCTACATTCCTGAAATTTCACAGGCATATACATATATATATTCTCTCAATAATAGCTAAATATAGTGATGATTGAGTAAATACTTTTCGTAAAATTTGAATAAAGCGTAAATTTCACAAATTGCTAATTATGTTCTATTCTTTCTGGTATATTTTGATGGCTTCTAATGTTTTTCTGTTACGTCATATAATGACCTACATTCATGTGCAAATTTCAACTTGAAATTCCCAACAGTTTTCGAGTTATAACCCTGTAGTCGCAAAACTATCGGTGACCATATCTCAAGAGCCAAGGTCAAGGTCAGGTTGAAAATGCAGTGACCTCACACTTGCATCATGGCGTACAATTGTACCAAATTACAGATTCCTGCATGTTGTAGTTTTTGAGAAAAACGCCAACAATGTTTTTTACACTGTGCGGTATTCAAGGTCAAGGTCACATCGGATCGTTTCATAAGTAGCACCAAAAGAAAGACAATATTGTGCTTACTGTTGTGTCATTGTTTCCTGCCTGTCAGTGTGTTACTTTTCCAGTAAATGGAAGCCGTATTTTCAATATTTGGATGCTCATCACTTCAAAGGTCAAGGTTAAGGCCGAGTTTTGACACAAGTGCTCACCTTATGCCGTGATGTAGGTCACGTGACCTTATTTTCAGACTGATCGCATAAGCCGTTCAGAAGTTGACAACCAAACTTTGCACTCATACACAGACGCTCCAAGAGGTCAAAGGTCAAACTTAAGGTCACATACGTTTTGGGCATTAAAGTGTTCATTAATGTTACAAGTATCAATGCCGTAGTTCATTTCCTTACAAAATGACATATTTTGTGAATCATTAAAGGGGAGATAACTACTTTTTCTTGTTACGTAACCCTTCAAAAATATAACTACAGCATGGCCATATATAAGACTTACCATCCATCTACTTTCTTTCAGATATGTTCTTTAGTTTTGACTGTATACCGCTAACAAGGAAAACAGCACCAGGGGAGAGAACTCGAAAACTGCTTGTCTGACCTACTTATTTTGTTCGCTCATTTTGTTGAGAAAAAGTTCAAACACTTGCTTTCCGAAGGTCAACTTCCTCTTCCAATCCGTTTGCTCAATATTCGCAAAATAAAATTTAACTTTGCTCGCCTATATCTTATTGGGTCACGGTCAAGGTCAGTTGTCCAAATAATATGCATAACTTCAGACGTGTATCTAACCGTGTGCCCAATATCTAAGCTTTTCTGTGATGCTTTAAGGACGTTTCGTTGGACACAAATTTGGATAGCATAATAATAATAATAATAAAAATCCGTAGAATAACAATAGGTCTATCCATTGGAAATGGAAAGACCTAATAATCCGTAGAATAACAATAGGTCTATCCATTGGAAATGGAAAGACATAATAATAATCTGTAGAATAACAAATAGGTCTTTCCATCGGAAATGGAAAGACCTAAAACATCCGTGGAATAACAAATAGGTCTTTCCATCGGAAATGGAAAGACATAAATAATCCGTAGAATAACAAAAGTTCTATCCATTGGAAATGGAAAGACCTAATAATAATCCGAAGAATAACAATAGGTCTTTCCATTCGTAATGGAAAGACCTAATAATAATCCGAAGAATAACAATAGGTCGTTCCATTCGTAATGGAAAGACCTAATAATCCGTAGAATAACAAAAGGTCTATCCATTGGAAATGGAAAGACCTAATAATAATCCGTAGAATAACAATACGTTTTTCCATTTGTAATGGAAAGAACTAATAATAATAAAAACCCGTAGAATAACAAATAGGTCTTTCCATCGGAAATGGAAAGACCTAAATAATAAAAATCCGTAGAATAACACATAGGTCTTTCCATCGAAAATGGAAAGACCTAAATAAACAGAATAACAATAGGTCTATTCCATTGGAAATGGAAAGACCTAATAACAATAGGTCTATTCCAATGGAAATGGAAAGACCTAATAAATAACACATCCCACTAGACATTGTTGGTATGACGCGGTCTTTCCCTTCTTACTGCAAATGCATAAATACATTGGAAATGGAAAGACCTAATAAGAAGAAGAATAATAATAAACAGAATAACAATAGGTCTATTCCATTGGAAATCGAAAGACCTAATAAACAGAATAACAATAGGTCTATTCCATTGGGGACGGAAAGACCTAATGAATTATTGGCGTACAGCCAATCATTAAAATCATTAATTAAGATATATACAACTCTAGTTAGGCCAATACTTCATGATTATCGTGTTGTCATGTATGACAATTGTACGAAACAAGATAGTGTTTCATTATAGAAAATACAACGACAGGCTGCTCTCCTTTGTACTGATTTAGATTTAGACTTACTAGCAGTGAAGCTCTACTTAGGGAATTACATGTAGGATGGCAGTCACTCAAACCTGGTGGCGCTGGAGAAGATTTGTTGTTCAAAATTAAAAACTGTCTTGTGCCACAATATATTTCTGCTACGTGTCTTCCTATTGTATCACGTGTTACAGGCCGTAACCTAAGGAAAAATGACCATATGAATATTATTTACGCGAGACCAGAATCGTTTCGTAAGTCTTTCTTCCCCCAGTTAATTAGAGATTGGAATAATTTTTCCGGCCAACTCAATTTCTCTGAATTCGTTCATAAATCAACTCCGTACAGCTAAAGGAATCGAAAGTATTCCTCTATTTTCGTATTCATATGGTCCTTCTGTTACTAATCACCGATGTACTGTAGAATACGTATGAGCTTAAGCCATCTCAACCACCACTTGTATAAGTACAATATTATAATGTGCAAAAACTGTCACATCTGTGATTTTAGTCATGGGACCGCCAAACACTACTTTTTATATTACCCGCCCCGTCGCCAAGAAAATAGCTAGTCTCAGTGGCCTGCCTCCCCCCCACCCAACCACCTTGGCAGGTCCGGTCAGCAGTCTCACTAATACATATACTTGCTATGCACTCACACTGCTTGCAAACGTACGGCAGGCTAAACCACACTCCAGGGATGCCATCGCGGACACCTCTCGCCCCGCCGTCAGTCGGCAAGAGCGGACCACAGCTGGTAGGATACTGAGGCCAGCTGTTTTCTTGGCAACGGAAACCGAGTGCATCTTGTCTACAGAAGTTGCGTTCTTTATGGGTTTTCCAAGTTAATCAGTGGATCCTAACACTTTAATTACAGCTGCCACAATAAAAATGTCTTAAGGATGTCCGCTGGTGGTAAATGAAAGTAATTAACTCTTTGAATAATGTGTGTTGTTGCATTCATGATTGTCCAATATGAGTAAAAACAAAGACAAAATATAGGTTGGTGTGTATTTTTAGCTGTAGGCAACGTTAAGTGAACTGACTCATGCTCAATCTGATAACCCAGAAAACATAGGGAATAACCCTAGGTTTTAAGCATATTCATGAAAAATTCATATAAATAGTATTTAACTTTTTCTTATATTCTAAATGTTTGTAGATAATCACAATGACTATTAAAATTTATCAAATTGGATGGATGTTGCTGTGCAAAATTCTCGGCTAGAAGGATTTTAAAGGAAATCCCTATCTCTTAACCTGGGAAAGGGAGATAACCAATTAGAAAAAAACAGGCAAAATGGCTGTCAAAGACAAAAACCACCAGCGGACATCCTTAAAATAGAAGTTATCTGTCACAGCCAATATGCCACGTCGTAATCTCAGTTGTACGGCATATTACCGCATAGTCATGCCAGAGGCGGATTGAAGGACAGGTTCACGCACATGCGTTTTTCCCCCTACAGGCAGCAACACGGCCATCTTGGGACGCTCTTGCGCTAAAATGCTAAAATTATTCTAACAACATTTAATGTGCGAATTTCTCGAAATGTTGAACCGGCACTCGGGCAAATTATCCAGGCGGTGCTGGCTCTCGTGAAACAAAAAACGGGCAAGGCTTTGGTGTAAGACCTGCCATTGAAAAGGTAATATCCTGAACAAAAGACTGACAATACAACTTGCAGCAGATCCTTTGTTAATTATATTTCGTGAGTCTTACACCAAATCGTTGCCCAAAAACGCATATGCGTGAATCTGCCCTTCAGTCTCGTACCTTGCATGAATATGCGATAATATGCGGTACTTGTGTGATTACGATGTGGCTTATAAGGGACGAGGTGTCGCGTTAGATGCAGAACTGATGATTGGGCCGTGTTAGCGATTGTGGCCTATTGCTATCTCATCAAAAGAGGCACCTTCGCCAAACTTGAAAATTAAATACTACATCTGAATATGACTTAATTATAAAATTGAATTGTTGAATGTAGAACTAATACATTGGTATATGTTTGATTACTGTGAAAAATGCAGTTTTTTGTCGATTCTTCGATCACATTATTTGATTTTGTAAAATACCTTTATCAAAAAACGAAGAAAAAATACAAAAAAATAAAATCACTTTTGTGACACATGGCTGCCATTTTTTTAATTAACCATGATATTTTGACCAGAGAAGTATGCAAATAGACTCGAAAGGTGTCCAATGTGCTAGCCTATAAAATCAGGGAATATCAGCAATTCGTGTTCGATGTAATGTAGAAAAGGGTAAGGTATGTCACGAAAAATGCATTTACCGAACTGTACTTTGTGCCCCGTGATTATTTTCCCGCTGAAAGTGAGATTTCTTGTTCTTATCTTCAGCCGCGGAGTCTCTGACATGCAAAAAGTATGCAGTCCTCCATTTAAGGCTACGTGGACTAATTGAGCTGCTCCTTGCTGGTATATGCTGGTATTTCACGAACAACAAATTCTTTCCCAACAAATGACGTCAAAAATAGATGCAGACATACCTGTGATTTAAAAATTCAAGTCGTGTTATAGGAAGGGCTGAACGCATGCTGGGTTAATGACATTCATGCATTTCAAGTTATTGTAATTTGTAAGAGAAATTATCTCTCCAGTCACGCGAGTGGAAGTCCGTCATTCCGTACGCAGCGATGGAAGGCATACACATTCTTCCATTCTTTGGGGATCGATAATAAACAGGATAATTTCCCTCTCACGCTGGCACTGGCCGTTTGTTGACAAGAACGGCATGTAAAACCAAGCAATAAAATAGACAACACACAAACATTCGCTTTGACAGTCAAATCAAAGTCTCCGGGCGGCAGTTTTGCATACGACCCTTTCGAACTTACTTGGTTTATAAGGCAAAGAAACTTGGCCGGCTTCAGAATTCGGATGCTTTATTCTTACTGATCGTACGGTTTTATTTATTTGGTTTCCCTTTTTTGTTCGTTTAGTTTGGTTCGTTTTGTTATTGAATAGTTAAGTATATCTCAGTTCGCCTTATTTTGGGTTATAAGCTATATTTCGGTGAGTATTCTCTTCTTTCTACTTTTTCTTTACCGGTGTGAATGCTAGCGTGTGATAGTATTCGGGAAATTCCACGAGTCCTGCTCTGTCGCAGGCCAACTTACATTGTATCCGCATCATAATTACTCCGTTTGCTACTCATTGTACACGTATATAGGACGACGGAGCCTTTTAAGCAGACATAGAAGTATCTTTTTTGTGCATGCCCAATAAAAATTAAATGAACGAATTGAATGCGGCGTTAAACGAGCTGAAAGCGGTTCATATGATCTCACCGTGCACAAGGTATCTGACCTGTTCCTGTACCGCAACTGGACGTAAATGGCTCCAAATATGTTACAATCTCCTGGTCACGTTCAACAGGCCGGAGCAAAGGACTAACTGGGATATATACAGATGTATTCCCCTTGGATATTCAATCTAAGTTTGGTTATTGAAATTTATCTTAATTGATATATTTTAGCAGATTTTTATACTAAACGACAATGTCGAATTTCGGCATTTAAACTACAAAAAAATGATATAGAATCAAACTCGCAAATCTGCCAATACGGTTGTATAATTTTTGTTTATTCTCTCCCAGAAATTATCCTCTATGCCATTGCAATTAGGTGCATGCGGTATAGTTCACATCAATCGCCACTATTGTAGGTCTTGAATCGAAAGGAGCTAGCAAAATATGCCAGCTTGAATATACGGAGGTATAAAAATGAAATATTCAAAGTGGGATATTTTATCCCAATTTGGATGTATTCCAGTTATTCCTTTTCCCGGACCTGTCCAACAATAGAAAAAATCAAATACGCAAGGGTCGTTTGAAATCTAAGTAATACATGTACGTAAACATTACTTCGTCCATTAGTGGGTGGGGATTTATCACTTGTTCATCATCCATGTGCTTCTGAGATGCAGTTTTCCATACGAAGGTTAAAAGTACATGTAGAAAATATTTGAAGCAAATTTCCGAGCAATAAGGGGAAGGGGGATCGGAGAGATTTTGACATTTATTTGTCGGGTTGAAATTTTAAAAATGGCAGCAAATTATCAAGCGCGCTTCATTTCATCTCGGAAAGATAGGAAACCCCATTGAAACCAAAAAACAATATTACTATTTCTTTGAACTAACTTGGCAAAAATGATTTGCCTAGCAAAATTGACCAAAAATGCAGTGAATTTCTTGAAATAGAATTTAGAAATTGAAGAAATGTAGTGACTGTTTAACTCGCGATTAAAAGTTGAATCCGGTCTTCGTTGAGGGTAAAAAAGAATGACCCACTTGAAGTAGATGAAAAATTGAATGCAACGCGTGGTCAAGCAAAATGAATTGTTCACAAAAATGACGATTCACATTTTTTCCTGCTCAGGTGGACTTTATCCGTCCTCGACGCATTAACCCTTTGCACAAAATTGAACACCTGTCAAAGTCAGTCTGAATGAGACAGTCATTCAACGTGTTGTCACATGGTTCAGAGGGTTAATGTCATTTAGTTGCACACGTTTATGCTCACCCATTTTCATCGACAAACGCTTTCAAAACATGCGATCGGAATGCAGAGCCATTCAGTCGGGAGGGCTACTCACCGAAAGTCAATATATTCGATCTGTCAGCAGATGGTTTAAAAGTACGTACATGTATCTATGTATTTGTGAAAAAATTGAAATTGATATCGGCTATAGTTCATTTTCTTTTGAATTATCTTTATTTCGTCATGAAGTCGATGGCAAAATAGCGAGTTTTCTGTGGTCATTTGCGTACACGTTTATAGTGGAAAATGTATGTACGGTCCGGTGCTTCATGCGAAATGGATGATTTTGCTCGTAGGATCTCTAAACCTTGAGTCATTTTATTTATCCTTTTCCTGGTCTGTTATAGTATTTATTTTCTGAAAATGTCTCTTCGCGAAATTTTTTGTCATTTCATTTTTGCTTCACAAAGGTATTGAAAGCATTTTTTCCCAAAAAAATTTTTGCCATTTCATGTCTTCTGGTATCAGTCATGAAATTTGCTCATTATAATGATGAGGGCGTTTTTGGAAATTTAGATCCTGATGATCCTTAACACTGATGCTAATTTCCATAATTAGCAATTACAAAGCATCAGAAATATCTTGGTCGAAATTTATGTTGAGACTCCAGGTTTTCTCCAAAACAATGTTCCCTAATGTGAAAGATTTACCCTATAATGATACATGTACAAAACTCTCCAAAAGACTAAATCCGTGCACACATTTCTTTGGTCTGAATTGGTTTCACGGGAACTGCGGAATTGTGCATTTTTGTCCCAAATACTTATCGCGAGTAGCATAGCGTGCCATTCTTAATTCTGTGGTTCCACATGCAGAGATGAAATTCGCTATCTAAGAATACTTATGAGATTGCAAGTACTTTTAATGGGTCATAGATTGTAATGTAGGACTAGTTGTCATGGGTTGATATTTTCATGCTTGGTCTTGCATGACCTGTCATTGTGGGGTATATGCTTTGTCTATATTTGTATTTAAATAAACGGCTGAAAGGATCAGTTTGGCTCCCGCATAAAGCTATTGGAGGTAATATTTCTCAATCGATGCCTGCTTGTCACATTGAGGGCAATGCACTTTTGTGTTTTAAATCTTGATTTTAATCTAGGCTGACTGGATTCAAAATTGCGGAATATTAGAAATAAATTCACAAATTGTGTTAAAACAGCAAGCCACACTTCGTACAGTCACAATGTTATCCTCGTGTTCAAGGGACCATGCATTTATCTATTGCATGACCATTTAAACATTTGAGTTGCAGCCAGGATATGAATTCATGGTATTATTCATGGTGATTGCCAATCAATGTTAATTGTCAGTATGGTATGTGCGAAAGTTTTCGTTAAAATATTTCTTTTTGATATTCATAAGGGAAGTTGATCATAATGTGGCTGCCTAGATAAAGCCCTTAATTGTAAGGGGTAGGGTCCAGTTTTCAGCACCTGTCTCAATCCAGGTCCCTACTAGAACACAGTAGGACAGTTTTTAGATAACTCGAAATGTAGAACCCGAATAGAACCCCAAATTTCATTACTTGTCCTGTCAAATGTTTAGTTTGACGCATGAAAAATATCAAATCTACGAAGCAAATTTCTTGTAAAATACATGGCAACGTACACCGCATAAAAATATAGGAAGATGCCGAAGCAGTCCACGGAGCTTCGACTAGCACGAGTGGCGACGGATTTCAAATCCCAGATCAGGTGGGGTTAATGGCCTGCAATTGCTCATTTTTAATATGAGTGGGGGAGAGGATGCCTGTGCCATAACGCTGAAATCTAATAAGGTTTCTTTTATCAAAAGTGCACATGCACGCAGAAAGTTTGCTGTAGTTGTCACTGGATTATTTTTAAATTTGGTACACATGTTTCTTTTGATTAGAGAATTTCCCTGTGCTGTATAGGAGATGAATGTTTTTGTCCAAATTATGGAAAATCACAAGGTTTTTGTTTAAGCAAAAGTGTACATGAATACCTGTACACAGAAAGTTCACCGAAGTTCTCAGATGTCTTTGGATGATTATTTGACTTGGTACACACGTTTCGTATAACTAGAGGATGCGTGTGTGCTATAATACTTTTTTATCGAGCCCGTAGCTTTGGCTGCGGAAAGCTCGATATAGGTACCACAATGATGTCCGTCTCTCTATCTGTCTGTCTGTCTGTCTGTCGATCTGCAGGACCAAGTAAATGTTAACGTTTTGGAATCGGCCTCACCCTATGTCTCCTGAACTAAGGCCCCCCGGAACCCTCGTATATTTCGGATGCTTGCATCTGATCACATTTCTTCAACCCATCCACTACCCTCGGGGAGCCGGTCCCCACCCCTGGGGCACCGAGTCCCACCCTCCATCTCCTAAACTAAGCTTCGCCCAACCCCATACTCTCATATAGTCAGGGAGCTTACATCATGCTACACTTGATCAACCCATCCACTACCCCCGGGAACATGTCCCCACCCCCTGGGGCACAGAGTCCCACCCTCTATCTCGTATACTCTCATAGCTTGCATCATTCTACACTTATGCAATGCATTGCCCGACCCCATACCCTCATATCTCGGTTTCTAATTTTATCTCTTATGTGATACTAACCTACTATTAGGTATGAGATGCAGTGTATTGTATATACAAACACATACCGAATGAACTCTAATATATTCCTTCATAGTAATTACTAATAGTTTGTCATTATTCGTTTCAGAAGTACAATATTGAATAACCGGCGGGGGAATCCCGCAGTACTGAACCGTTATCAGTTTTGAAGTTCGTGTCGCCATAAATGAAGGACACCATTTCATTCAATCTTGCTATCTTATCGTTCTATTCCACATCATATAATTTACCCTAAAGCTTCGCACGAACCATATTGGTGCTCACACATTTAACTTACTATATTAATTAAAACTGAGTTTGTGGTGTCTCGGTCTTTACCAATGCATATCATTATGTAGCATTACAAGTGTATGAATGAAAACATTTGTCATTACATTCTTTTATTATCGAGCCCGTAGCTTTAGCTGCGGAAAGCTCGATATAGGTGCCACAATGATGTCCGTCCGTCTGTCTGTCTGTCTGTCTGTCTATCTATCTGCCTATCTGCAGGACCAAGTAAATGTTAAAGTTTTGGACTTAGAAATTTTTCCCTCAGGACCAAGTAAATGTTAAAGTTTGATCCTAAGGCCTGCCCGACCGCCGAACCCTCCTATTTCAGATGCTTGCATCGTGCTACACATACTGAACCCATCCACTACCCTGGGGGAGCATGTCCCCACCCCTGGGACCCCAGGACCAAGTAAATGCTAAAGTTTTGGACTTAGAAAATGTCTGTCCACAGCATCTCGGCTTCAACTATATCTCCTGAACAAAGACCACCCCGACCCCCCGAACTGTCATCTGTTCCAAATGCTTACATATGGTTACCCTCGGGGAGCATGTCCCCACCCCTGGGGCACCGAGCCCCACCCTCCATCTCTTAAACTAAGCTTCGCTCGACCCCATACCCATATATAGTCTGGGAGCTTAGATCATGCTACACTAATTCAACTTATCCATTACCCCTCGGAGAGCATGTCCCCACCCCTGGGGCACCGAGCCCCACCCTCTATCTCTTAAACTAAGCTTCGCCCGACCCCATACCCTGATATAGTATGGGAGCTTAGATCATGCTACACTTATTCAACCTATCCACTACCCTCGGGGAGCATGTCCCCACCCCTGGGGCACCGAGCCCTACCCTCTATCTCTTAAATTAAGCTTCGCCCGACCCTATACTCTTGTATATTCGGAAAGCTTAGATCATGCTACACTTATTCAACCCATCCACTACCCCAGGGAGCATAACCCCACCCCTGGGGTACTAAACCCCACCCTACATGTATATCTCTTAAACTAAGCTTCGCCTGACCCCATACCATCATGTATTCAAGTAGCTTTATATATCATCATACACTTATTCAACTCATCCGCCATCTACACTTATTCAACCCATCCACTACACCCGAGAGCATATCCTCACCCCCGGGGGCATAGAGCCACACCCTCTATCTCTCATATATCCTCATATATACTGGGGGCTTGCATCATTCTACACTTATTCAATGCATTGCCCGACCCAATACCCTCATATTTCAAATTTTATATCTCTTGTGTGAAACTAACCTACTATTAGGTATGAGATGTAGTGTACATTGTATATACACACAACAAATGACCTACAATATATACTTTATAGTAATTACTTGTAGTAATACATGTAGTTTGATGACATTTTGTTTCCGAAGTACAATATTAAATAACCCGGCGGGGGAATCCCGCAGTACTGAACCTGTATCAGTTTTGAATTTCGTGTCGCTTCAAATGAAGGACAAAATTCCCTTCAATTTTGCTATCAAATCATTCTATTCCACATCATATGATTTAGCTTAAAGCTTTTACATGAACCATATTTGTGTCCACACATTTAACTTAGTATATTAATTAAAACTGAGTTTGTGGTGTCCCAGTTTTACCAGTGGACATTATTATGTAGCATTACACATGTATGATCGAAAACATTTGTCATTATATTCTTGTATTTGCATACAAATGAGAGGGTTCACCCACAAGGCTGGTGTCCCATTCCATACTGTAAATGATACTATTACATTGTTAATAGCTCTGTCAGAAAAGGGATTATATAATTCACGTATCATGACACAAAGTTACACCAAGAAGTTCCGTGGTCCAAATTGCACAGTCAATTGTCCCTAACTATGCGCTGTTTATGCTTACTTTGAAAAAGAAATATAATCTTTATTTCAAGTTTTATAATATAGTTTCTTTTAATCCAACCTCAACATCACTGATATAGAAACCATATTTTTATGTATTGTCTTTTTAAATATGTGCATTGCCAATGATGTGCAATCTCAATGATGTGCCACCCTAAAGGGCTCGATATTTTTGCGAAGCTGCATGTTTTCATACAAATGTGTGGGTTTGAGCAAGGTTGGTGTGCCATTTTATACTGTAAATGATACCTCTACTCCAACTTTTACATTGTTAGCTCTGTCAGAAAAGGGATTATATAATCACGTATCATGACGCAAAGCTACACCAAGAACTTGCTCCAAATTGCACGGTCAATTGTTCCTAACTATACATGTACATATACGTAATGAACTGTATATGCTAACTTTGGAAAAGAAATGTAATCTTTATTTCAAGATTTATAATATAGTTCCTCTTTCAATCCAACCTCGGCATCACTGATATAGACCTCATAATTTTATGTATTATCAATTCAAATATGTGCATTGCCAATGACTTGCAACCTCGAACCTTTGACATAAAATTTGTTTTTGTCCAAATTGTCGCTGTTTGAATTTTTTTTCAATGATAGGTTTTCTTATCAATGATAGGTTTTCTGTTGGGCAAATATTTACATGTACAGCTGTACATGGAGGTTGCTCCAAATTTATGCTTCAAATGCTGCCACAGCTTCAACGGATTACTCCACAAGGCGAGATGTTCAGGTTCTCGTAACGCTTGTGTGCACGAAGAAACTGCGATTCATAGTTATAAGGTTCTGGAACTCGATCGTGCTACATGCATACAGTTAATACTGTTCGTTATGCCCTAGAACTCTAATAGGATATCTACGTATGATAAAATTTTGGGCGGTAATAGGGCGGTGTCTGAATGTGAATCCCTAGTTTTTGAAAACGGGAGTGTCAGTTGGGTATCTTTTCATACCCAACAGTTTCACTAGATATAATGCCAACAACCACAATTCGATAAATTTGATATTATTATTACTGACGTATATTTTGGAATTTATATTTAAAAATGAAGCTGTTTGCAACCAAGATAATATTTTAAACAATCTTCCTCAATAGTGTTTTGGCCAGGAATTTGTCTATCACATGAAACCGACCTTGCGTCTAAAATATACTTGTTTCCTCACCTTGCCCTCGTAGATTAGAATATCTTGCAGTTCGTCAGAATGATTGGTATTGGGGCGTTTGGTTTGTGCATGGATAAAATACCAGTCCCTGTGAATTGATAATGAAATTCTGACGGAATCTGGGTTTCTCGATATCCGTAGAAAACAATTGCGTTGACTTTACGCGTTAAACAGGTAACGGGCAGCCGTCACAATTCGGCGTATCAATAGGTTATCACTATGCCGCTTTTATGAGATGGATATTTGAAATGTGACATTAACCCTATCTGGCCTGAGATTTTTGGGACGTATCCCGGCCTGGGGGGGGGGGGCGACGAAATGGCCCCCTAATTATTTTTCTCACCTCTTGAGCTAGGGGGCTGATACATAACACACCATTCCGAGTTTGGAGTTTTCCCATTGTTCAAGTCCGGTGACAAATCCAACCTAAATAATTATCTTCCTATCTCGGTGCTTCCGTTGGTAAGTAAAATAGTTGAACGCTTTGTCCATAATAGTGTATATAGTGTTTGGGAAGAGAGAAAGTGGTTCTCATCATGTCAGTCTGGTTTTCGCCAATGACGTTCCACGGCTACAGCATTGATTAAACTTTATGATGATTTTCTGAGCTGCCTCAATGAAGGGAAGGTCTGTATTACGGTCTTGATAGACTTAAATAAAGCCTTTGACACTGTGGACCATGGCATTCTATTACACAAGTTGTCTGCCTCAGGAATTAGAAGCAAACTATACAGATGGTTTGAGTCCTACCTGATAGACCGACGTCAGCGTGTCTCCATAAAAACATGTATGTCTGAGTCAGAGATCGTCAATGTAGGAATACCCCAAGGTCCTCTAATGTTTCTGGTATTTGTTAATGATTTACCGCAGTTTGTGGAGCACTCTACTGTGAATATGTTCGCTGACGACACAAGTATATATTCATCTGATAAATGCCTACATAATACACTGTCTAAAATTCAGTCTGATCTGGATAACATTACGCTGTGGATGAAAAGGAACATCCTAAATGTGCTGAAAACTGTATTTCTTGTCTTGCGTACATGACAAAGGTTATTGGATCTCTCCACCATTTCCGTCCACATTGAAGGTGTGCCGATAGAGAGAGTAACAGAGACAAAGATACCAGGAGTCACATTTGATCAGCACCTCAGCTTCCAATCCCATATAAACGCATTGTGTAGTAAAATTTCTCGAAAGCTTTACCTGCTTTATAAATTAAGAGATGTTGTCCCCTTATCCACGCTTAAGATGCCGTTCAACTCTTTAATCCTGACGAATTTCGATTACTGCGACACTGTTTGGGGTAATGCAGATACTGGATTAATTAATAGGTTGTTCAAACTCCAAAAACGGGCAGCCAGGATAATGCTGAAGGCTCCGCCCAGAAATCTCGCTGTCGACCTATTTTTGAAACTGAAGTGGATTACACTTCGACAAAGGATTAATTTACACAAATGTACCATTATGTAAAAATATGCAATAATTTGACCCCCGATTACTTGTCGGTCTTTTACGCAAGTCCCCAGTCGAACCAGAGCAGGAGAACGAGGAGACCTCTTCTTGCCCCGTTCCAAATGCGAGCTTTTTCGTAAAAGCCTCAAGTTTTCAGGCGTAAAAATTTGGAATTCGTTGTCAGCTGAAATAAGATGTTCAAGTGTTTTTAGCTTTAAAAATCAGTTATTGAAATCTAACGTACTACATTCATTGTAAATTTCGGCTAGTCATTACATTACCTCTTTGACTTCGTGTATATTTCCTATCCCATACTTCAATTTACGACATGATGTAATTATTTTTTTTATAGAAATTTAAATTTTTATTTTTTTCTGAATTTGGCAGTATTCAAATTGTAATGACACAAGTTTAGATTTGTTAAATTCTAGATCTAGTCATGCCAGTCTGCGTTTTTCAACATGCTATGTTATATTTATGTATATTTATATATTCTTATTCTTATCCAACTATTGTACTATTTTACTAACTATTTTACTAAACCACACTCTGGGCCTTGAGGGAGACTAGCCTTCGTGCTAATCAAGCAACCAAGATTAAATAAAGTTATTATTATTATTATTATTATCATATACTTGGGTCAAGCTCTACCAGAAAATGTAAAAAATAATCCAAGATGGCCGCTTCGATTACGTCACATTGACGTCATTTTCAAAAACGGCATTTTTGGTCGATCTTTGGGTCAGATTTTGTTTTTTTATGCAATTTCTAGTCACAAACTGCATGAAATATTAGTAAATATTAGTAAATATTAGTGTGATGTAAAATAAATCGGTTTTTGTCGACTTTTAAACGCGGAAAGGCAAATTTTTAAAAAATATGACGGTACCACACGTGATCGCCATGTTGAATTTGCCCATGATCCTCGGATGGTCATGCAAATAGGCTCCAACATAACCCCAATATGATAAACTATAAAGTCACCGGAGTTTCAGCTCGCCATTTTTTGTCGTTCCGAATATATCGCAGAAAGCTTGGTAGAGGGGCCAATTCGCCAGGCCACGTTGGGTTAATATATATAAACAAAAACATTGATTTTCAAATTGTAAAGTCTTTTTTTCAAAAACACCTAACGTATAAGTTTTGCTACTTCGCTGTATTTCTATCTAAAGCTTCCGACATTTAATTGGCCTGTAACTTAAAACAGTAGTCATGTCATAAAATTCCATTTGAACATAGCAATTTTGCAAATTTCTTTATTAAAACTACCTTTCCGTTTGGCAGAATGCACTGTTTTGTTAAAACTTTATGCGAACTTTTTCCCCTGCTTATAGAATTCTTAACCCTATCTGGCCTGGGCTTTTTGGGACCTGGCCGGGGGGGGGGAGGGGGGTGGGGTGTGCCGAAATGGCCCCCATATTTACTTTTCTTATCCCTTGAGCTAGGGGGCTGAAACTTAATACACTATACCCTTGGGTCAAGCTCTACCAGAAAATGTAAAAAAATCCAAGATGGGCGCCTTAATGACGTCACAGTGACTATTTTTCGGTCGGATTTTCCGAATTTTTTATTTATGCAATTTCTCCGCTAAAACTGCATGATAAATTAGTAAATATTAATGTGATGTGAAATAAAATAGTGTTTGCCCATTTTTCATCGCGGAAAAGCAGAAATTTTGAAGAAATAGGACAAAAACGTCACTTTTCTGGCACCCCACGTGACCGCCATCTTGAATTTACCTATGATCCTCTGCTCAGGGGGTTATGCAAATGGGCTCAAAATGACCCCAATATGATCAACTATAATGTCCCGGAGTTTCAGTACTCCATTTTCCGTCGTTTCGGAGATAGCGCAGAAAGTTCGGTAGGGCCCATAATGGCCCCCTTCCCCCCCCCCCCCTCCAGGCCAGGTAGGGTTAAACGCATACTTTGGTCAGTTGATGCAAGGAGTAAAAAGTAACAAAAAATGGATAGTTATTTCGGGTCAAGATTTGCAAGTTACTGAATTTTAACTATCCCAGCATTTGAAGCAGTATGAAACGGATTTTGTTTCATCCAAAATATTACCACCACTATCGGATTATTTTTTATTTTCGTTGAGCACGCTTGCATGAGAAGGTATGATTGATCCTAAGGAGTTAGGAAGTGACCCACTCAGAGTGTCGCGTGAATGTGTGGATAACCTATTTTTGTTTCTGTCTGTGCTAGAACATGGAACGATATGTTGCTAAGCGATGTAAAATTTTGAAATCTAAGCTACAGAACTATAGCAAGAAGTAAGGCAATTGGGTGCATATCATTTGTATCAGTCGTCACTTGAAAAATCATGCCAGTTTGTTAGAGGCCTCAGTGTTGCGCAATGGGCAGAAACTATCCATTTACACGCGAAGGTCCCGGCGGTCTCCTGCGCATGAAAAGTCTGTTTGCATACCGGGAACCCCGGATTCAGCTAATAATTTTTTTTTTTTTTTTTTTTTTTTAAGTTGAATCCTAGTCGAACCATCGCTTCCTGAAATTAACTATTTCGAAAGAAATGAACTTTTTTCACTTATGAATACACAGAGCAGGACAAATTGAATCTATTGGAATGTCGCGTACACAAAATATTAAGTTGGCAATCTTAATGGGCTAGGCCAGTGCTTTTTATTTTTTTATTATTTTTTTTTGTGATCACCCTTGGAAGTCTTGAATATTTTTAGTGGCATATACTCGTCCTCGTTCCCTCTCTGGAAATGATGGGTTACCAAATCTAAAAAGATCAAGGAAAGATCAGAAAAAATGAATAAAATAAGAGTATTCCAACAGGGGAGTCGAGTATGGCAACTACCCCATGGGATTATATATGTGGTTCAGTGTTGCATCTAATGATGGTATATTTTTGTTTAACTGAAGTAGACATATGCACATAGAAAGATTGCTGCATTTGTGAGCTGTTTATCGATGTTTTTGAAACTTCGTGCAAACGTTTCTTATGATAAGAGGAAGTTCCTGTGCTAGTTCAGAGATGAAATATTAATTTGTGTTGAAAATGAGGTTTTACATGTACACCTGCACATGGAAACTTTGATGTACGTCTATGCTTTCATACTGCTGCAGCTTCAGCGGAAATATATCACCCATATATGTTGGGGTTCTCGAAACGCTTGCTGAACTGAGAAATAATTTCACTTTCAGAATTTCAAAATAGATAAAAACATTTGCAGGTGGAGGGAGGGATTCATTCTAACGCACGCTCGATACTTTAATGAACTGTATTGTGAGCACACACGGTCTCTCGAATGTATGCTAGACAAATTAGCACAGGACATTTAGATCCACTTCAGCTCGTCAATCCATATCTAACATATTAAATTACCCATTCCTTTATCAAACGAGCATGCTGTTTTGTCGCAACTGTAGATCGTAAAACTAGCTCGCTGAAATATATCGGTGGTAGAGAACGAGCAGTTAATCGAAGATGCGCAGTAGACACCGAAGGGTTTCTGCGCGCTTGCTCTACTCCGATTGCACAGGGGCGGTTAACTACTTTCTCTGCTACTGTTCTTTCCGTGCTTCGTGGTTGTGGCCATCTTTCATATCACTATGAATTGTGATCTTTTTCAGATTTAAAAATGAACATCTATGTTGGTTTTCTGCTAACGGTTTTGAACGTGAAATTTGCTGTAAGTATTATTTGTGCACTACAGCCACGTAAGTGGATTTAATTACTGGTATGTATTTCACATATGTTAAGGAGCTCAAATATCTTGCAGTGAGCAAATCCTAGCCATCTGTTTAGAGATCCACTGGATGTTCACTTCACCTGTTTAATATAATCGTCAAGGTACCATATTCGGCAAATAAACTTGATACCATCTTCCTATACCCCATGCCTCCAAATTTAATGAAGAATGTTTTTTGTCAAAACGGATATTTCTATATTTCGAACCCATACATGAACGTCTATTGATGACGTGATATCAGACTGAGCAGATTCACCAGAAGCAATAATTGAACGTCTACAAAAGTGTTGCCACTAGGAAACGGGTGTTGGGGTTGAAAGTTCACTCGAAAGGGCTTAAATCACAGAGCCACATGCTATTCATATATTGTGTTGGATTTTTCCAGCATTCTTAACAGAATTTCTCGAGCGTCTTTATATATAGTTCACTGCCATGAATGATGAGCACGCATGTGACCGGTGAGTGACAAGCCCATATGCAATGCATGTGTGATACGTCAGGAAAAGTAGATGAACATAATTGGCCCATGATGCAACATTGTGTTAATTATTCATATACTCCTGTTCATCTATCCCTCCAATCGCCTCATATTTTCAATGTGCATAAATAATCTTCAGAATTATGGGAGTTAACCCAGTTATGCTTAACCACTATCTGTGCTGATCGCCAGAGTATGTCGCCCAGTGCAGCATTGCTCGTCTGAAGGCGGTTGGCCGGTCACACCAAAAACCGGCTTTGGCCCTATAATGCTCAATTTCAACCAATCAAGAAATGTCTTCATTGTACGTGAAAAGAAAATGAAGAAAACTTCGTACATTGTGAATATTATACTTCCCTATTGGACTAAGATATTTTTTTTTCAGTTCAATTAAGGTAGAATGGTTCACATATTTGAACCTTTTTAAGCGAATATCCAGTAAAGCTTATCGTATAACGCGGGGGATTGTAAACTGTAAATGAATTTTACTGGAAATTTAGAAATGAAAATTTGCTCAGTCTTTTCAATATATGCAATGGAGCTGGTTTTATCCGTGAAAAACAGCAGTGTATATTCGATAGGACAATGGATTTTAAGGTTGAACAGCGAGACAAAATCCGGGACGCAGGCATGTCACGTCTCTCGTTCTTGCTAGTCACCAGAATATCACTGGAACTTTATCGCTTGCAGACTTCAAATCCTTTCTTATTTAAGATCATTTTCGCGGACTATGGGTCTTTGAATCCACTTGAAACAAATTGGACAATGTGTTAGCGGTTTTCATGATTATACAACTTGTGAATCCGCGTGAGTGAATCAATATTTCTAGCAAACTGTATCTGGCGATCTGTAGGAAATTATGCTAAGACCCTTACTGTTGCCTGCATTCTTCAAGGCTGCTCTGAATAAACACCATGTATGCTTATCCTTCGCTCGAGTGAAAAAATCGGTAGCTAGTCTCGAAAATCTTCCATGGCGACCACCAAAATAACACTGGCTATCTGTTGGTGACTGTCCTGTCGTATAACTAACCATGAACTTATAATACAATCACAAACTTGCAAGAAAATATTTTTTTTGCAGGAATCTCAACTGGCTATGACGATGGAGACCTTTGTCCCTACGAGTATGTATGGATGTTTCGTTTTTGTGTCAATCATTTTTTTTTGTGTGGACGTTCTGGGAATATGCTTCTGTTGCGATTTGTTCTACTGTATTGCTTGCTGGTCTCTCGAAGACCTGGTATAAAACAGTATATGGTAGAGGGGCCTGAACTGAGGACCACAAAGGTGACTTTAGGTTTGTTACCCACAGACTACTTTCTCTCAACTGCTGCATCCCTCTTTTTTTAACAGATGCAATATGTTAGATAGGTTGATGTCTGATTGACTGGCTGGTTGCTGGACTGGCTTGTGTACACTCAACATTCAGTTTTCGTATTAAATTTTTGTTATCGCTAGAAATACTTTCCCTGTTGATGAATTCTGAGGTAAACACCAGGTTGTTCTGCGGCAGGATTAATATCGAGGAATATCATTTTTTGGGGGGGGGGGGTCAGAATTACATTTACTAGGAGGTTCAATTGGTACACTTTCTGCATGTTGACCGTGTTTTGTCCAGAAAACCGACCGCTATTGTTTTGATCAAGGTTTAGATACGTACGTTCTGGTTCACCATTTGTCCATTTTTCCGACTGAATCCTTGTTAATTAATCGCAACTTTAAAAGGATGGCCGAAAACGATTCTGACGTTGTTTGAAGCCTAAATCTACAGACGGAACACAATCAAATGAACACGCCTCTCCACCCCATTCTCAACAGCGGCTGTGAAATGTCTGCTAAAATTATATTTTGTTAACGTATTACCAGACTTTGTGTATTGTTCATACAGAGAAATGTCCTGGAGATGGTGGGATATTGGAGACCATGGAACAACAGAAGAGACTCGCTGAGGGAAGTCTGGGTAGCCTCTCTTTCAAACTTGATAAACGATACGATGTGCTGGTGAACTGTAGTCGTTCACATAGGGAGAACCCCAAGTCTATCTGGATAACTACCGATAGAGGACGATTTTCAAACAACATGTGTCGCATGATGGTGAGTCGGAGATACGTTAGTTATGCAGTAGAATATTTGCACCCATCCTTAATTAGACTGTAGGACTCGGTTAAATCAAGTAATTTTATGGCGGTATCTCCTTCGGCGATTAGTTGTTCATCTCGCGCCATGTTGACCGTATCTGGCCTGGGCTTTCTTGGAGTAATCAAGGCCTGGGGGGGGGGGGGGACGGGGCTGTCCGAAATTGCCCCCTAATTATTTTTCTTTTTCCTTAACCTAGGGAGCTGGAATTTGCCGCACCATATCCTTGGCTCAAACTCTACGAGAAAATGTAAAAAAAGTCCAAGATGACAACCTTTTGACTTCATTTTCCCGTCGATTTTCCAGTCAGATTTTTCGATTTCTTTTATTTCTCCGCAAAAACTACATGATAAATTAGAAAATATTAATGTGATGTGCAATAACAGTTTTTGCCCACTTTTCATCGCGGAAAAGCAGGAATTTTGAAGAGTGACGAGAACATCACTTTTCTGGTACCTCCACGTGGCCGCCATCTGGACTTTACCCATGATCCTCTGCTCGAGGGATTATGCAAATAGACTTAAAATGACCCCAATATCATAAACTAGTGCCATCTTTCATTTTTTTTGTCGTTCGGGAATGGCACAGAAGGTTTGGTTGGGTTCGTTTCAGGATCGCACTTTAAGAAATTTGGTTAATTTAAAAATCTCAGTTCGGCGGAAAAAAGCTTTTGTGGGCAATTTTTACATTTGCAGTTTGGTTTGTCGGAGCGAGGATTCCATGCTAGAAAACAGAAAATGGTATTTTTGCAAACATTCGCGCTTAGTCACTAAAAATTTAAGGAAATATTTTGATATCGTAACTGTCGGGATTCTAAGCGGCATTATAGGGATATTTTTCATCAGAGTTGGCTCATAACCGAAATTATTAAGTTTTCGTTAAATATCGCTTGTATGACGAGGTATGGGTTAACCATACTAAACCTGCGGAGTGTTGTGGAAGAAGTATGCATAATGTCGTCTTTAGTTAGCTCGTTCCATTTCAGATCGAAAGACCTATTTTTGTTCTATTTGTTATTATTATTATTCCAAGCAAATCGTTTCCGCAGCGAAATGACATCAAGGACTTGTCGTATCACTTAGATATTGCACACGTTTGTAGGTACAGGTTTGAAGTTATGCAAATTGTTTAGGGAAATGACCTTGACCTTTTCAGTTATAGAGCTGCAACGTCAAGATTATTTTTCCGAATATTGAGTAAGCGGAGCGGAGGAAGAGGTTAAGATATTAAGTCTTTGAAGTTATTCCAAGAAGATCTGTGGGTAAAATAAGTAGGTCAAGCAGTTTTTTTTTAGTTTTCCTCCTTGATGTCACATTTGTAGTTGGATAACTACAGCTAAAACGATACTACTGGCAATCACAAAGTGGCGTGTTTATGGGCACGATTGGGTTGTCATTTTTTGGCTATTACGTAACCAAATTTCTGAGTTGACTCTTCTTTTGATGTTTTGAGGAAATCATATACATTTTGAATACGAACAGCTATCAACTGCATATTTGGTATATTAATTAACACGTTGAAGCTCTGAGAGAATATACTTTTGATTTTGACCTTTGACATATATAAAATCGTTTTTTATTGAAGGAGAAAGGGCCGAGCTAAACTCGTAAACTGCTCAACCAATTAAGCCTAGATTAACTATGACTTAATGAGTTCACCACCAAGCCACAATTTGATCCTGACCTTGGAAGAAATATCAATTCAAACATCGAAATTGTGGCCTCCATATTCTCCGAAAGTAGGTCGGTGACAGTATTGAAACGAACTCGCTGGTTTGAAGGCTGAAGGCTTTCGTTTGCCATCACTTGCAAGAGGGTCTGATGTGACCTTGACCTCGAATATCACGTGATGTGAAAACTGTCTTAGTTGATTTTCTCCAGAAGTATTACCTATGATTCTGAAATTTAAAATACATAACACAAGAATGAAGTGGTGCAAGTGTTGATCTAACCTTGTCCTTCATTCCAAAGTTATCGCCCTTTTCGTTTTCGGGTATTATGACGTGTACCCTTAAAACACTATTACGCATTTGCGCTTGAAATTTGCATATCCTTATTGATTATCCGATGGTGCAGTATGAAGTATTGGAAAAAAATTACCGAATTAATACGAGATAATTGACAAACCGATATTTTCATGTTTTTTATCTAGATAGAAAACAGATGAATCACAATTCACAACTATGAGAGGAAATATGCATCTAGAGGACTGCAAATTTTCAAAGCTGTAGCTGTATTGCTTTTCATAATAAGATAGCTTTTAGAATCTTAATATGAATGATTTGCTAGCAGGCACTTACTGTACTATTAAAGTAATTGACATAGCGTATGTAACAAGACGCCAACTTAATTGTCTATGCACAGTAGAGGTGCCGTGAGACGTATGTCCTGTATGTAACCCGTCACACCAAATTAAGGTTTAGTGGGCTTCACATTTCGGCATCCCGTGTACGCAACTGAATGAATGGGGGTTGTATGACGGAAGTGGTAGGATAATAGCGGAAAATAGCAATTGTCGGACACTCGGCTTATATTTGAACTGCTATAGCTTTCGAACGCTTCCAGATACGAACATCCGAGTTGTGGCATTTGACTGGAATACCTGGACACCTTTTTTTGATGTACAGGGACTCGTTCCTATGGATTCAAACCTTGAGAGGTCGTGGGTTCGGATCCAAGTTCAAGACTTGAAAGTTTAGAATCTGTGTTATTATTCGTTTGAGCTCGTCGGGTTTCCTTTATGTGTTGTAATTAGGAATGGTTTGACACGTGGTCTGTCCAGTTCTACTTGAAACCATCCTTTAGATAAGATTATGAAGAGTTGTTGCACCAACGCGTGCTCGTGGTGTTAGAAAGTTTTTCTTTGTAGTCTGCTGGTGGAGGGAGATACTACCTACAGGTGACTGTTACAGAGACGAATGGAGGCAAGCTAGTTTATCAAGACGAATTACGCTGCGTAAGTTAATACTGTGCTTTTCTGGTTGATACAGACGCACGTGTTGATGGCCATCTTTTTTGGCAATACCTTTGTTGGTTATGAGGACGACTAACCGTACCCGTAATACCACACAATTTAACCTAGACCGGTTTATTAACTTTGTTCATGCAATGACTTCAATTTTACAAAGTGTAGTATTTTGTAGAAAGCCCCACGCAGTGTTTCATCAGACCTGCTGCAAACTGCATTCATCATAACAATATATACAATAGTGTCACTACCGTTCCTAATATGTATATTGATGTGAATAGACTACTAATTCTTAACTAGCAAATGCATGCTCCAGGAAATTAATGATGGAACAGAGTAATGAATGTATATATGAAGTTTATATTATTCCAATACGTATAATATCAAAAGAAAAAGGAAGTGTAAATCCGAACAGTGTAGATTAATGTGTTACCCGATAAAACAACATAAATAAAGTAAAATATGTAACAAATTGTTTTCAGCATTGCTGTATCTACCAATGGGTGCTATATGAAATATGATTGAACTTTTATGTCGCTCTGTAAAGTGACCAGAGAGAAAAATGAAGTTTCATAACAATGTTGACCCATCGACAATAAATAAAGCTTCTGAAACCTTCTTTGACTAGCGACTTTTATCAGTGGTGTATCAATGGGTAATTGCTCTTTTAGGGATACCCAGAATCCACACCACGGTCCAGTGGCAGATCAGCGGCCAGTGTGACACTACCCACTTTGAGACCAGCGGCAGTGAGTACATGTGTAAATTTATTTCCTGTAATTTGATCAATACTAACTTAGCATTCACAAAAAGGTAGAATATCTGGTGCGACGGATAAGAATGCGAGATGGCTAACATTGTCTAACCGAACTCCACATTAGCAACTACTGACGAAAATGTATCGCCAAAGAAAATGATAAAAGTGACACCAATCCCAGTACATTCTTGGCCATCACACCAGTGTTATCTCTGCAATCGAAATGAAACTCGTATTTGTCTCCAGCCGTCATTCACATGATATGGCGTGCAAAAGCTTAGTTCAAAATAGCGTCTATGACTGATCTTCAGAAACTAGCGATCTTTTTTTGCGGAACTTTCGCTGTATATTTCACCTCTACTAATCCTGCTCTAACAAAGAAAATACATTTATTTTTCGACGGAGATTTACCCTGTAGACGTGGCACCAGAGCGGTCATCTTGGACTAGACATTTTCTAACACCTTTACGCGATGATATTAATGTAGTTGTTCCAGGCTACACTCCAAATCTCACAGGTCAGAATCGGGACTCCCAACTCGTTTCAAAACTAATTTAATCAGTCTACCGACCGGTGTAAATCATCATTCGTGAATAGACTTTGTCGCGTATCACATTTTTATACGATCCGTGGTTGATTTGGCTGATAAACTCCCTATCAGACGGCACAAATACTGATAACCTAATACAACTCTAACTCATCCTGTTATTTTGAAAGATTGACGAATTTGCCCCGTGGTGTTGACGTTAGACAACCCCCCCCCCCCAAAAGCCATCCTCTTGATCGGGGGATGCCGTCATCCATTCATTTCCGTATAACTTCACTGTATTTCTGTAGGTTTCAACGACCGCCAACGTTCCAACGGCAACACGTCATCTGCCACAGGCAACTGAAAAACCATTGCCAAATGGAGAACCACCACGAACAAGGGGTCAACCACAAATCTCGCAGGCAAATCTTCCACACCAAACATATGTGACGTCTCGACATGATCCCATCATGCATCGTGAGTAGCTGCACCGAAGAGGTTCTGTTTTAGATTATATCCGATTCCGTAGGCTAAGGACAATTCCTGAGTCGGTCGGACCATCGCCAAACGAAGCAAAACTGAGTGCGTCAAATTTGACTATTGCTCTTTGAACCAGACTGAATTTGGGTCATTTATCGGGGAATCCGGTGGCCGAGGTAGCCGGTCGATTTTGAGATCGAAGTTGAGACCGGTCAATTGAGACTTTGTGAGACATGGTCATGAGGGAAGCCCTACTGTCCTCCTACATAACGAGCCAATCCGGAAGCTAGTCTTGATTCAAACTGACGAAGGTAGACAAGCATTGGAGGGGAAACGGCTCACTACCACTGTGTCAATACCTAACTTAATAGACGGTGCTACAATTTATTTAATCTTGTGAATAGTTGAGCGGTGGCCTACCATGGATTACATTTTTACAGAATAATGTATTCAGGTTTTATTGACAAAAGTAATATGTATGCCATTTTATTTTTGTTAACTTAGTTCGCCATGGTTTTAACCCTACCTGGCCTGAGGGGGGCCATTATGGCCCCCATACCAAACTTTCTGCGCTATCTTCAAAACGACAGAAAATGGAGAGCTGACACTCTGTGATTTTATTGTTTATCGTATTGGGGTCATTTTGAGGCTATATGCATAACCTTCCGAGCAGAGGATCATGGGTAAATCCAAGATGGCGGCCAAGTGGGGTCCCAGAAAAATGATGTTTTCGTCATATTTCTTAAAAATTTCTGCTTTTCCGCAATGAAAAGTGGGCAAAAACTATTTTATTTCACATTACACTAATATTTACTAATTTATCATGCAGTGTTTGCGGAGAAATTGCAAAAATAAAAATTTCGAAAAATCTGACCGAAAAATCGACCAAAAAAGGACTATTTTGAAAATGACGTCACTGACGTCATGAAAGCGGCCATCTTGTGTTTAAAAATATTTTCTGGTAGAGCTTCACCCAAGGGTGTAGTGTGATAAGTTTCAGCCCCTTAGCGCAAGGGGTAAGAAAAATAATTAGGGGGGGGGGGGCATTTGGACAGGTCCCAAAAAGCCCAGACCAGATAGGGTTAAGCGGCTTGCGCCAAACCCGCCTTTTTATTTTAAACAGGACTGATTATAAATATCAGTATTGTGTCGCAGGAAAGAACAAGTAGCCATGAACTCGTTAGTCTAGCAAATCACCCTTGCTAAATGTCATTTGAGTGACGGTCTTTTGTAACGGAAGTTTTTTCCAGAAAAGATATTTTTATAATGGTTATTCTTTTCTAGTTTCTGGAAACTGTCCCCCAACAAGTTCCGGCTCACCCGGTCTGCACCTAACGGCCGATGTCCCGGCATTTGCCAAGGCAATTTGTAAGAACGGCCCCAAAGTACTGTCCACCACGAATGATGTATTCTTCGATCTAGCAGCGACTTTCAGCCAATCCAACCCGGGAGGGAACTGCCAGTTTTATGTAAGCCATTGTATTGTCATTCCAATATAGAAGATCACTACACAAGTTCTCAACTGATCATGGGTGATTGAACGGTGCTCGTAGATGTAAGCCCTTTTCAAAAATACCTGAAATAGTTTCGAGGAAATTTTCTTTTGGCGGATGTTCAAGTTCAGACCCTGTGTCAATTTTATTGCATAATATTAAAATACCGGTATGTTACAAAAGAAAAATAATTTAAATTACTGGGAAACGAACGGCTGTTGATTTTTCTCTCACTAGTAAGCCAATATTGTGATGCGACTGTATGAATTTCAAAAAAGGTTGCTTGAAATAAGTCTCGTGGAGTATATATGCATACTACTCCAAATATCTCGGGATAATATGTATATTTTTCTACAGAAAAAGGTCGGCAGTAACACTTTCACTGTTGATGTGGAGATTGGATGGGGAGAGGAAGATGCCGAGGTCGTCCTCTCCACGCTGATCAAGACTGTGACGTGTGCCTACGACGACCACGGTAACGCTCTGACCAGCGACCAGACCATTTCAGACTGGTGAGCGTCTTTTTTACGAAAAACGTTTGCACAGATTGGTACCTATCGCCGTCAATTTCAATGTTTCCATTTCCTCGAGTACCAGTTTTTTTTAACTGGATGTGCTTCAACTTCGTCGGCTTAAAAAAATACACTTTAAAATGGAGGTCCCATTTGTGTGGTGAACTTAGTTTTGTTCAAATTTCTATGAGTTGGACTTCACTATTTTCCACATTAACAAGATCATGAAGGATAGTCTGCTAGATTTAATACGCTGTAGTCCGTTTAGTGCTATCAATTAACACAGCTGAATTCTTAACAATGGTCTTGCTTTGTCTTCGATCTCCCGAATGGACGTCCCTTTCAAATGTTATTGTTCCGTTATTCAGATGTTTAGTACGGTAATTAAATTAAAACCTGGTTTTCGTTTTGTTAACCTCCTTTTCGATCCACACAAATATTCTCAAAACTTCACCGATAACCGGGTAAACATTTCATGTTCACCCATATGCAGTAAACCTCCTTGATATTCGTGTCCGCTATTTATCACGACACTAATTTGATAGTGCAATTGATGTCTAGCAACATTAACTACTGTACATGCCAAAAGGAGTTAAATGTGTGTTTTAACTTCGGCTATTAAGGACAATGATGTACAAATCCGGATTTCGGTCTGTGGGAGAGTGATGAAAATAGTATTGCCTTTGAGTCAGAATGGAATTTTATATAAGCAATGCATCATGGGATATCTTGCAATTTAGAAAACAAAATAGACGGCTCGTGTCCAATTTTGGAAAGTGGAAATCTGATAATTTCATCGGCTATGGGGGTAAATTGGGAAAACATCCTCCAATAGTAGTTTCTCATCTTTTCAGGTTCCTGGCTCCCAAAGAAATACAGACGCTCAGAGGTGCTAACTCGCAGATAACTTTCTCCATGAAAGTGTTTGACGTTCTTAATAAAGAATTGAAGACGGACCACATCTCTATCGGCAGGAAAATCCGATTAATGGCAACGAACTCCTCGGGTATTGACTATTTCTTCTGCAGTGTACTCTCGTTTGTTAGTGGAAATAATTTTTCACTTTTTCCGGTTCCCCCTCGCGGGGAATTTCTCGTAAATAGGCTTGCATTCACGAAATTTTGACTTTCCATTGACGTATATATCCATATTCGGTGTACGTGTTCAAGTTACTATCTGTCGAATTGGACAACGTGTGAATGTCCTAAAGTTTTGTTTAGAGCTCCCCTTGTTCGACATTGTCAGATATTGTAACCTGAACTGTCTGCGTACACGATCTGATGCGATAAAAATGCGATTGCAGCTGCAACATTTACCTTTTCTTTTGTAGGACCTGTCGCCGGTTTCAGAGCTTTAAGTTGTAATGCGGAGAACAATTTCAAGAGTTATGCAATTCTTAGAGCCGGGTAGGTTCACGACATTTACCAACCCTTCCCTTTCTTATGATGGCCGAGAGGGGCATTTGGGCGAAAATGCGATAACGCGAAAATGCGAAACGATAGTGCCAAAACGCGATGCGATAACGCGAAAATGCGAAGTTACGATATTGCGAAATACCGTGTTATAATTGCGCGATAATAAGCGAGATTGAGCGATATTGCGACTTCGCCCAAACTGTTTCATCTCGGCCATCATACTAACTTTCTTTGTCACATTCGTCATTGTGGAAGGTAAGGTGTGTACTCGACGTTATTCTCACTGCGGAGGTCTTGTAAATGTGCATGGTCTTGTTAAAAAAAAAGTTTCGGGCAGTATTGTAACGGTTTGAAGACGAGGAAATCCTACACTACATCAGACATCAATTTTGAGCTGAGCAAATTTTGACGAATTTTGATGATCAATCCATGCAAAAATACGAAAACTTGTTTAACATAAAATTTAACTGGCATTTATCAGCTTGCCAAAATAGTCCTTGGGGTAAGCCTACTGACCATGTTGTATCTAATGGTTGTATTTTATTCACTGCACTCGCTAATAATTACTTTTTATTCCTCAACATCTCACAAACATAAAGTGACGTCTTTTGTAAATGTATATGCCTTGTGTATTCTGCTGGGATACCACAATCCCCCTGGGGTTTTCTCCCGCCGATCACCATATCCTTCTTCTTTATCGACCTCTGTGTATATATCATTACATCAGGTGTTTATTTGTTATCCATTTCTCTGTTGGTGAATAAAAAAGTTCTATTCATGTATTTAAATAACTGCAAATATATCCCATGTCTGTCGGTTATAATTGTCGAATGTCTGTTGTCATTGCTTAATGTTGGATGGGGCGAAACAATTTGTTAACTTTCAACTTGCCTGGAAAGTACTACAGAATTGTCCAGATAAAATATCGAATAGCTTGAGATTGAACATATCGCATTCTCCGAATACGTTGATAATAACATACTTTTGGCTTGTAACTGGAAACTAGTGTCGGATCACAGTTAACGTCCTGTCATGGACTTCATGATGCTGTTTTACATTATGTATCGCCCCGAAAATAGATTAATTAAATCCATCTCTATTGTAGATGCGGGGATGGTCATATTTTTCCCAAAACCAAAGGTTTTTCTACTCGAGGTAACGTGGTCTACAGCCCGTTCTTCGACGCTTTCCAACTCAGAGGTGGTGATGGACTAAGATTCGAATGTCATTTTACAGTCTGTACTTCCAAATGTGACGGGGTAATCCATATATAATATATTACCTGAATACTGATATATTATTTTGCCATGGTTTCTTAATCGGGTGTTTACAAAAATCTATCGAGGCTCGAACGGCGTTTCTTTATCTGTTTTATTGTCCGCTTTCAATTTACTAAGAAAAATCAATCGATAGAAATTCTCAGAATTCAATTCAATATCCACAGATTGCTTTCAAATGATGCCGTGTTGCCAATTTTGCCAGTGTGAAAATCCCCCCCCCCCCTCCTATATATTTTCGCTAAGGCTAGAGGGCTGAAACTTACCACACTGTATCATTGGATCAAGCTCTACAAGAAAATGTAAAAAAAATCTAAGATGGCTGCCATGATGTCACTGTGACGTCATTTTCAAGGCATTTTTGGGCTATTTTTTGGTAAGAATTTTAGATTTTTTACTTGTTTTTTCTTCGCAAAGCTGCATGATAAATTAGTAAATAACAATCTGATATAAATAGAATAAATTTTACCCACTTTTCCATAAAGAAAAGCTAAATTTTTGAAGAAATATGACGAAAATATAACTTTTCTGGTACCCTACATGGCCGCCATTTTGAATTCATCCACGATCCTCTGTTCGGGAGGGTCATGCAAATGGGCTCAAAATTACCACAATATGATGATCTATAGTCTAGAAGTTTCAGCTCTCAATGTTTTGTCGTTCGGAGATAGGAGCAAAAAACCAACAGGTGGGGGAGAGGCGGAAAGTGACCCCTCTCTTCTCCCCCCCCCCCCCGGTAGGGTTAAGCGGGAATCCTTTTGGGGCACCTTACTACGCGACCTATTGTCAATAAGCTTGGAATTACGTAGGTTATCAGTAGATGACCAGTCTAATCGCATTAATTGAATTTCATAATAGGTGTTAATTATAGAATCTCATTCGGTCAGAAGATGTTTTGTGTTTAACATTTCTTAAAAACTATTTTCTGTGATCTTAAAAAAAAATAATAAAAAAGTAGGACACGTACTCGAAACACCTGCATTTTATTACATCTTGTCAGAGGTGCTTCAATGCAAGATGTTAGAAACTCGGAAGAGAATCCTTCTGGATCATAATCTGTTAGTACATAATTTGCTACTACCTAATCGGTCTGTTAGCACATGTCTGGGTATCGCAGACAAAATGGATTTCTTTGGTTGACCGATCAGCTTTTCCTCGGTTTGGTTTTGAAATCTTGTTTCACGGCATTTCGGTATTTGCTGCTAATTGAAATGTTAATTAAGCATTGTTGAAAGCCTATATCGGGGTCTAAAACTGAATGGAATAAATATTTTCAGATGCTTTGTGAAAGTAGCGACGCATGAAACCGCTTAAACAAACCACCACAAAATCACTGTCGCCGATCGATCGCTACGGCTATATGTTAGCGCGACCAGTAGAGCACAATAGCTGGGAAATTCGTTTCACAAACACTTGGTACCTTGGAGATAGCAAGATTTAGTTTGTTGGAGAACGCCTATATCAAGAGCGTAGCGGGGTAAAATCGAGACCATTTGAGTTTGACTGGTAAAATAGGGCAACGATTTGGTGCAAGACTCGAGAAATATAATTGACAAAGAATCTGCTGCAATTTGTATTGTCGGTCTTTTGTCCAGGATATTACCTTTTCAATGGGGGAGGTCTTGCACCAAAGCCTTGCCTAAAATAGCTAAAATGTTTACTCGCTGCTGGTCCAGTACTTGGCTAAGAATAGTCCATGCGGTATGCTTATGTACGGATGTGATCGTACATTTTTATTGGTTCCAGAGTTCATGTCCATCTGAAAGACGAAAACGGCGATCTCCATATCGGCAAAGAATAGCTCTTTCCCAACGAAGATATCTGTACCGGTAAGTCCTCAATTCGTCAGCGTGGCTTGACATTTTAAGATTTTAAGATGCTGAGTAATTGATTTATATCTAGCCCGTGTGGAAAACTGTGTAGGAATGTAAATGTCGGTTCTCTTGTCCAGGTTCCGGTCCGGAAAATGTTGCGCAAAATAATCAGTGGGCCACTCGCCCGACCAAACCGAACCTTCCTGTTCCGGGTGTTCAAACTTATTCTACCCATTATTACTCTCGGAAGCATATCCCCACCAAGCCCCACCCAGCCCCACCCACTAGCTCCTAAGCAATGCCTCTCCCGACCCCATATCATTCTATATTCTCAGAGTTTACATCATGGTAAACTTATACAATGCATTACCCGAATCCATACCTTCATATTTTAATTTGAAATTAGATTTTCAATCGGAAATACTACTTTGGACATTTTTCCCTATTTTTATTATTTTTATTTATTTATTTTTTTTTTTTTGTTCTAAATTATATTTTTTTAATTATTTATCGAGCCCGTAGCTTTAGCTGCGGAAAGCTATCTATCTGCATGACCAGATTTTTCCTCGGGACCAAGTAAATGTTAGTTTTGGAATCGGCCTTATCCTATGTCTCCTGAACTAAGACCCCTCCTCGAACCCTCGTATATTTCGGATGCTTGCATCAGGCTGCACTTCCTCAACCCATCCACTACCCTTGGGAAGCCATGTCCACCCACCCATGGGAAACGAGTTCCACCCTCGAACTCCTGAACTAACCATCGCCAGACCCCATAAGCTCATATTCCTACGAAGTAGGCTACCATCTGCAAATTGTCCGGTAGTCTGTGAGAGTCCATCCAAATCCTTTCGTCGGCAAATTAAGGAGAACCATTGGCATTAGAACCTTGCTTTTTTGCATGAAGGTGCATTAGGAGATTGTCACCAGCAAGTTCTGAGCTGACCTACTTCTGATGAAAATTTCTGGTGATTTTTGATGAAAATCACTGGTGATTCTGACTGGGCTGTGCCCATCTTAATATAGGCAGGATTTCAACTTGAGGCTGGGGGATTTTCAAGGGTCCAGCGCGCCGAAGTCCCAAGGCCTACCCGATTTCGTTGGTCCTGTGACGTTAGTCACACTGTCTTGTTTCAATTTCTAATTTTATATCTCTTGTATGTAATGGTAACCTAGTATTTGCTAGGAGATGCAGTGTACATTGTATATACACACAAACACACATGCGAAATTAACTAATATTCCTTTGTGATAATTAAAAAGTCCTCATACTTTGATGACCTATCAATAGTACAACATTAAATAAACGATTTCCCCGCAGTACCGAACCCGTTAGTTTTGAATTTCGTGTCGCCTTAAATGAAGCACGAAATTTCCTTAAATTTGCTATCAAATCCTATTCCACATATGATTTACCCCAAAGTATCCCCGCAGTACTGAACGCTGTTAGTTTTGAATTTCGTGTCTCCTTATATGAAGTACACCATTTTCTTCAGTTTTGCCATCAAATCTAAATCGTCCTATTCCACATCATGATTTACCCTGAAGCTTTTGCACGAACTACATCTGTGCACACAGTTCACATAGACTAAATTTCAATGTTATATAATCTTCTGTTCATCCACACCCGTCATTTTTACAACCCATTGCAAGCTGAAATGAATAATCTACAGTTGAACCATATAGTAACGGTCCATAAAACAGACGGACCAACTATCATTGACCACAACTATACAGACATTGAGGAATCGCATTTCCGGTATGGTGTAATAAAATCCTATTATTCCTATCACAAAGCCCTATGGTTTCGAGCGGACACCACTCGCTCACAAATTAAGCAAAAAAATACCACTACATGTAACAGGTAATTTATTTGCATAATTAGGTGCATTAATAAATCTTTTAGCTCACCTGTACGAAGTATACGGACAACTTAGTCATACCCCTGGCAGCAATGTGACGGACATCCAATACATATAAGCAAAAAATTTAAAGATAGGATAACCTGAAAACATATCTTACAATGTATTTTGAATGGCCGATTTTCATACCATATCTTAATATCTCTTCATATAACGAGGTCGCATCATTACACTAACAAACCAGCACACATGATTACCAAACTTAAAATAGATGTACACCACGAACGTGCTACATATATTCATCAGGTATACAACACAGATGTATAAGCTTAATTTTGGAAAAAAAGGTAATCTTTATTTCAAGTTTATAATATAGTTCCTCTTTCAATCCAACTTCAACATAACTGACATAGAAGTCTATTTTTATAATGTATTTTCATTGCCAGTGATGTGCAACCTCAAATGATGTGCCACCCTGAAGGGCTCGATCTTTATGCGAAGCTGGATGTTTTTTTAAGTATATATTTGTCTCGGCATACGATGTATGCTTGGAGGTATATAACGTTTGGCCTGTCGATCTGTCAGTCAGATTCTCAGTTTTCATCAGCAGCTTCTGAAACTTCGTAGACATGCATTTCTTTCGCCTTTCCAGCAATTGCTCTGAATGCAATGTTGGTAGTTCTGCCACCCCGCAGAATGCGGATGCATTAGTTAGGTGGTGTGAGCGAGTTAGGGTTCAACGGAGCGTTCAGCGCTATTTCGGCCATATAGCGACGATATAACTACGATAAGATTAGCTGGACATGTGTGATTATCCATGTACAGTCAACATGTAGAGGAAACTAATCCCCCCCCTCTCCACCCCCACTTGTGGCAACAGACATGGTACAAAACTCCTGCTGCTCACCAACTTGGGGGTTCTCTTAGTTACATTTAGACGAAAAGGACATTTTGTTTTGTCTCCACGCTAGGGAAGTGAGTTTCTCTAACCTGTTAACGGGACGAATTTCAGCAATCTAGTGACATTTATTTTAACTTTGCAGCAAAAGATACCAGCAGACGGGCTTCATGGATTAAATGACCAGACAGATGATTGGGGAAGCCAATAATTACCTACCTCGATCTCTATACCTACAGATGATATACGGTTGTCGACAGAAGTCGTAATTTGTTTAGATATTTTGACGCTTGTTTTGTTTACGTTTTGTTGATTTCCGTGTAAGCTGCGTTCTTATTGTTTCCATATCTCATTTGCGCAGCTAATTTATTTAATTTATTTTGATTTGTCGATTCTAGTGAATAAAATATGGATTACTCAAATTGGTCTTGGGTGGTTTTCTTTCAGAACCCATATACATTGTATACAAACTGTTTTGATAAAATTTGATGGATTGGGAAAACCCTATGGCACTTTCCATTGACGGTAGGGGTTTGCCATTGACGGTACGGGAAAAAAAACCCATCACGTAGCTCCTCTTGCACGATAGAACGATGCTTCACAGCAAGGTGGGAAGAAATTGTACCCTTCTAGGTATATATCCAGATTGTATCGGGCGAAAAGAAAATGCAATATTTAAATAAAATCGGCTCCCATGGAAATTATTTCCGAGGTAGGCTGATAGGAAATTAAAAGCAATATACAAATTGACTTGAGACTTATGAGTTAACATCTCTCAGATTTTGGTGAAACCTGCACATTGGAATAGCCAGTCTGTGTTGAAACTCGAATGTATACACACCTTAAGTTTTAATCGAGCATTGGAAAGTGCATACAAAGTTTGAAATATATGTATTAAGGCAGCGTGACGTCACTGGTCCTAAATATGATTGCAACAGACCACCATAGAATACAATGCTTTATTTGCAGTTTACTGTGTAATAAAATCATAAAAAAATTACAATAAATATTTTTCCACGCAGTTTCCAATGGTCTTTCATTGGATGGAAACTTTACTTAAGGGTTTACGATCACTTTAAATAAATTAGGAAATAGCAGCATTTTATTGAAAAGGAAATTCAATGGATAAATATGAAAAGGAGATGGTACGATAAGGCGGCATTTTTGCCTATACGTGATGCGGTTGAAATTGGAAAAAAATCCTAAAAAATCGTTTAATGCAACTAAGAGCAAATAAATGTGCACAATATGTAAAACTTCTAGCTAGATGGAGTTACGATTATAGTTGGGACATGAATTTAAAACCCGCTGCATACAGGTGCTCTTTTGCGAAAAGGGTCTAAATAGTCCTTCAAACACACCTTATTGAGTGACATTAAGCCAAATTCTCTCCCTCCCCTCCCCTCAAACACACCTTAAAAGATGAAGGACCTCGTGGACCAAACTGCAGATGCCAAAATACATCCCCAGGATAAATGACGTTTTGGTCCAAGGTGTCCCTGGTGTCTAAAGGTGTTTAAATGACTCCATTTAGACCATTGAAGCTAAGGACTCCGATAATACATACATGTACCTGGGTCCAGCTCGACCAGAAAATGCAACAAAATCAAAGATAAGCGCCCGGGCGACGTCAGTGACTTATTACAAATGAAGTTTTTCATCAATTTTTCAGTCCGATATTTCCATATTTTTTAGATACAAATTTTTTGGCAGCAGGACTGGATAATAAAATAGCGAACATCTATTTGACGTGAATGAAAATATTTTTGGGAGGCCTTAAGCATAACCGGTTATCAACAGAAGGGCTGAGCTTTCATTCGGCTTCAACGCCGACCTCTTAAGGCGGTAACGGACTTGCACCATGGCTACGTCTCGCACGAATTCTTTTTCTTGATTCACCCGCCTAGCAACGTGATTTGCATGTGTAAAGATGTTCCACCATTGAAAACGCAGTTGTGTTACAAAAGTACAGACCAGAAACCTATATCCCACTAATAGCCCATGACCATCAAATGGCAGGTGGGGATCTTGATACAGTTCAGTTGCCCTGTCGCCTCCCTCGCGTAACCAGACCTCCATTTAATCGCCAAGGCGAGGTCCGTTGACGGGGAAAACCAAGCTTAAATTTGGCGTATCTAGTTACATATAGGACTTCACGCCTTGCGCCACATTCCTGTCGTGTTACATGAGCGATGCAGCTAGATTTCCGGATAAACTGTCTTGTAGGTGAATGAATGCACGAGTGATCGAAAGCGGGATGAAACGCCATTAGGTTTTACATCTATTTAGACCCGTAGATGCATTTTCTTAATATTTTTGAAATAATCCTATTCCCGCAAGCTGAAAATTCCGACCTATTAGGCCTTGGAATATTAACTGCTCATATTCCGATAAACGGATGATAATAAACATTTGTAAACGTTTTCCATTTTTAGCTCGCCGTATACGAAGTAGGCGAGGTGTTGGGAGAGAGAGAGGGGGAAAGTGGCGGTGTTGGTGTCTGTGTTGGTGTCCGGTTAGACTTTTATGTTTAGGCTGGACTTAGAAAGTTTTCTGGGTTAATCTTTTCTGTTTAGGCTGGACTTAGAATAATTTTGACTTCTTATTAGGCATGAGATGCAGTGTACATTGTATACAGTCATACACACCAAATCACATACAGTATATTCCCTTATAGTATTTACTAATAGTTTTTGACATTATTTTATTTCAGAAGTACAATATCAAAATAACTGGCGGGGGAATCCCGCAGTACTGAACCCCTGTTAGTTTTTAATTTCGTGTCGCCTTAAATGAAGGACGCCATTTCCTAAAATTTTCTCGTTGACCCTGAAGCTTTTGTACAACCATATCTGTGTCCACACATTTAACTTACTATATTAATTAAAAGTGAGTTTGAATCAGTTTGTGAGCTCAGTCTTTACCCCCGTGCACATTATTATGGAGCATTACAGTATGATTGGACACAGTTGTCATTGCGTTCTTTTATTTGCATACAAATGTGAAGGTTTACCACAGTGCAAGTGTCCCATTGCCTGTTAGAAATGATAGATTTAGTCCTACTATTGCACTGTTATTAGCTTTGTTTGTTCACATATCATCACACAAAGTTACACCAAGAACGTGCTCAAAATTGCACACCTATTGTTCCTAACTACATGTATACATGAACATGTATTCATCAGATCTATGCAATGGGATGTGTAGGCTTACTTTTGGAAAAATGCAATCTTTATTGGTAGTTATATAATATAGTTCCTCCTTCAATCCAACCTCAATATCACTAAATATAGAAATCATATTTCTTAATAAATTTATTATTTTAAATGATGTGCATTGCCAATGATGTGCAACTTCAAATGATGTGCCATCCTTAAGGGCTCGATCTTTTTGCGAAGCTGCATATATCTCTTATATGTGATGCTAACCTATTAGGTAGATGCAGTGTACATTGTAGGTTTATACTTGGTGTAAGAATTACGCACAAGACAGAGCCTACAATAGCCTGTCTGAGCTCAACAATGCGTCTAGACGTGACCCTTTTCAGCTGCACAAAAGCCTCAACAAAAGCCTCAACAATGCGTGCTTACACCGACCTGTTACATATACACAAACACGTCAAATCAACTACAATATATTCCTTTATAGTAATTACGATACTAATAGTTTAATGACATTATTTCATTTCGGAAGTTCAATATTAAATATTAACCCCTGGTGGTTTGGAATTTTGTGTCGCCTTGAATGAAGAACACCATTTCCTTCAATTTTGGTATCGAATTCCATTCCTCGTCATGATTTAACCTCGAGCTTTTGCACGAACCATATTTGTCCAGGCATTTCACACCCACATCTCAGACAAAATTTCAATTGTATGTATTCATAATGACATGTATAAGCTTACTTTTGGAAAAAAAGGTAATCTTTATTTCAAGTTTTATAATATAGTTCATGTTTCAATCCAACTAAAGCATCACTGACGAAGAAGTCAAATTTTTATTGCAATATGTATTGTCATTGCCAGTGATGTGCAACCTGAAGGGCTCGATCTTTATGTGAAGCTGCATGTTATTGAATACCCAAAAGGCGAGCTGCCGGGTTACACATAACCCTTGTTATGTACCAGTACAAAAGTTATCTTTGCAAGATAATATGATTTCCAACATATCGAATTCCGGATAAAACAAAGACCTCGTACACGTCTTAGTCTCCATATTAATAAGACTCCATTCTTCATCATTTTAAAAGTAGTGCACAGGGCATTAAATATCGCTGAATTGGAAGTTTGAAGATATTCTTCCTATGAAAGTGAGCGAAAACTTATGCAGATGGACTCTGGATATGGAAAACAATGGAGGTAATATGTAAATCGCTCATCCCATCATTAACGTGGATTCTAGAACACTGACACCAATTACACACTGATAACCGTGCAATTATTAGACGATTTAGCACGGTTAAGAAATTTGACTTGTGAAATCTACACCCGTGATCTGGACACGCACAGGTGTTCACTGGAGAGAATCTATTTCACCGGGCGGGTGATGAAAGGCAGAACAAATTCTCGTCTGCCTATACAATCCACAAACACATAGAATGGATATCCTGCAAGTAGGAACTTTAGTTTATTTTAAAGGCAGAAAATGTATAATAGCAGATATTTACAAACCAATTGGGACATACGAGTGTTAAACAATAAGAAACAGATCGACCGGAGAAACCAGACTTGCTTTCAGATACGAATTATCCAGAGAAGCGGAGATCGAAGAGTTCATGAGAGACCCGGGTGATGAATCTCTTCTTGCTGTTTTAAACGAGACACATGAGTGATCAGCTGAACAAATGTAGATTTTCCTCCGCTGACAACGAGAAATGAAATAAACGAAATGAATCGGGGACCGACCGGCACACGAAATGGGGAATACGGATATTTAAAGGTATTAAGTTCGAAATTTACGTCTTTATTAATAATATAAAACTGTCTCAAGTTTAACTGTTGGTTCCATCGTGAAATTGATTAAGAAGGACTCTCAAATAGGCTTTTATGCATGTATGTTTCACAGTCTCGGGTGGCCGAAAGACTGCACCCCTTATGAGAGATCACATAAACTCGTCCATTGATATTGGCACGCTGCCAACTGAGGCGGAACGCACATTTAAACAAAGGAGAGAAAGGTTGTGTACTCACCCGAGCAACCAGTTGATCTGACCCTAAGCACATGCAAATGCCGCTGCAAGGCGGGCGATTCCAGAGACCACAGAACCAGTGTGTAAGAATTAACCCTGTCTGGCCTGAGCGATTTGGGGTGTACCGCAGCCTGTGAGGGGGGGGCGGGGGGGAGCGGAAAGTGCCCCGCCCTCCATATATATTTCCGCTGTCGCTAAGGCTAAAGGGCTGAAACTTACCACACTATATCTTTGGGTCCAGAGCTGCAAGAAAATGTAAAAAAAATCAAGATGACCGCCATGATGACGTCACTCTGACGTCATTTTCAAAAAGACCATTTTTGGACGATTTTTCGGTCGGAATCTTCGAATTTTTGTTTCTTTCTTCGCACAAATTGCATGATAAATTAGTAAATAATAATCGGATATGAAATAAAAGTTTTTACCCATTTTTTCAGGCAGAAAAGCAAAAATTTTGAAGAAATGTGACAAAAACATCACCTTTCTGGTACCCCACATGGCCACTATATTGAATTTACCCATGGTCCTCTGCACGGGGGGTCCTGCAAATAGGCTTAAAATGGCCCTAATCTGATAATCGAAAAAGTCACGGAGTTTCAGCTCTCAATTTTGTGTCGTTCCGGAGATAGGAGCAAACAACCAAGGGGGGCGGGGGCGGAAAGTGCCCCCCCCCCCCGCAAGCCAGGTAGAGCTAAGAGTCTCTGCTCATCAAACCGCTTGTCGTAAGAGCGACTAACTGGGTTTTCTGATGTGAAAAGAAATAGGACCCAAACGTCGCGATATGACGGAATATTGTTGAAAGCATATTCACTCGCTCGTTTGGGATCCGAAGCGACATGTACATTGGGAGAGCGTTTACATGACTTAAATTGACGAGTCCATCCTACTTTTGTTACTTCTAAAAGAAACGGAATGATGTGTTGGCCAGTGTCTAGTCCGTTCAATATTCAACCACAGCCTACAGTCCAAACCGAAGAACTTTTTGTACGACCGCGCCATTTCCAAATGTTATGGGGGAAAAATGCCCGCAAGTGAGAAGCGGTCAAGTTTTCAGTTATGCCAGCAAGACCAGACGATGTTCTTTATCCCGATAGGTTACGAAATGCCATACTGCATGGCCTAGCATCATGGCATTAGTTACGGCATGTCAATAAACGGACCGCAGCACGCGTAGTGCAATTTTGGGAACGATTTGGTGTAAGCCTCACGAAATATAATTGACGAAGGATCTGCTGCAAGTTGTATTGTCAGTCTTTTGTCCAGGATATTACCTTTTCAATGGGAGGTCTTACACCAAAGCTTTGCCGGGCGTCCATTTCGAACCCCTGTCATTCAGTCTCTTCGATTAGACAAGCCGATTTTCGTAGAAGACTCATGCCCTATCACAATTTCCCATACATGTAAGATAAGACGTGGGGGACATTTCGCACTGTACTGTATACTAAATGCTTAGTTTCTGTTCCCGAACACCAGATCAGGGACACGGCGCATGCGTAGATGCGGCATGTTTTCCCTTAAAATGCGAAGGCATGTCCAACTATAGGCCTACACTGTTATTTCGCAGTGATAAAACGTTCAGTTTTTCTCCATCTATCTAATTCTGGGAAGTATCTCCAATGCATCTGCTTCTCAATATATACATATATATTGAAGATTTAGATGTGATTGAGTGAATTTCTTCAAGATATTTTGTTTTATTTACTGCATACATGTATACTCACCCGATCTTCAATGTTACCGTATAGGATAGGCGTTCCTTGAAATTTGCTTGAATGGGTGGTGAATATGCAAAGTTTGATATCTTAAGCTCAAAGGTTAAACAAAATATCTAAGTCCAGTGGGGGAAGTATACTATTTACTGAATACGCAGATGTCTCTATCTTTCACGAACAACGAGGCCAAATTTCTTCAGAATTGGTTTGAATTTGAGTCAACTATTACTAAAGCTAGTCTGTTGCGCTGCCAACAAGTAAGCGGGAGAATGTCACTGACTGAACAAGTCTAAAAAAGGTTTAACCTAGGTTCGTTCCCCTTATTTTTGTTGGTATTCATTTTTGAACATGCTAAACCCCTTTCAAATGTGTCTTTTGGTGGCACTTCTCCCCTTGGGCACTCTGGATACTTTAGCTTAGAGAGGCACGAGGAACAGAAAATAACAAATATGCCTGCCTATATAGCGGTGGCTATGGTGTATGTTGCTAGCTTGGTAAAAGGTTGACTTCAGTATTCTTTTCTTCATGGTTCACTTCGCTTTGGGTCCGTCTCCCTCTCTGTAATGAATTTCAGTATTCCAAAAGTCCGTGTTCCATCCACAGGATGAGTATTGAATTTTGCAGTGCATATGAAGTAGTTTAGCGCGCGATGTCACCGCCCATCTGTTGTGGCGAGTTTTGGCTAAATCGTTTTCACGTCTGATGTAATTGTACCCCTTCTAGTGTGGTCTGCTCGTGCCTTATCAGGTGAGGATGCTGCTATATATTACAGGCGCCACCAGTGTCTCTGACCCCTTTACATGCAACCTGCTCACACTTGTATTAAGGATGTCCGCTGATGGTAAATCAAAGTTGAATAATGTGTGTTGTTGCATTCAAAATGGTGTAGTATGAGAGAAAACGAAGAAGAAAATATAGGTTTGGTGTGCATTTTTTAGCTGTAGGCAAAAAGTGGACTCACCCATGCTCAATTTGATTTTGCAGATAATCAATGTCTATCAAAATTCATCAAATTGGATGTTGCTGAACAGAATTCTCCGCTAGAAGGTTTTTAAAGGAAATGTTGTTGTTGTTGTTGTTGTTGTGTAAATCCACGCTTAACTCGATGGGTATATTCCACTGTAGATGGAGAAAACCATCCATGAATTGATGTGATATCTGACGGTCGTAATTCATGGATGGAGCGCCAAGTCATAGTAAAACAGCGAGTAGAAATCCAGCCCCCCTCGCCTGACGAGGGGGATGGTATTTACGCTAAAAATACGGCGAAAGCATCCAAGTTTAGCAACTTACTATCTCCTCAGATCATTATCCTATCCATAAACACCGTTTATTTGGGTATTCGGCTCTGTTTTGTTGAGATAGCAGCATAAATCCACACCTACTGTACCGTTTTCTTCCATCCGCCTCTGTTCACTCGAAAGTTAGGCCAACAAGCATGCGCACACGATACACTTCACGTCATAGTCACGTGACTCTCATTTGGCGACCCGTCGTCATCCGCGCACCGTTTCACCAAATCTACTTCTGCAGCGGTGGCCTCCCTTCTCCTACTAACTACCCGACCGAGCAAGTTGAAACACATGGAACATATAAATTGTTTCTCTTTCTCCGGGGTGAAGGCTTTGATATTAAGAAATTCTGCTGTCAGTGCTTCATTCACGGTTAAATCGGACCCCCTTAATGTTGAGGTTACCGGATGCCTGCTATATCCATGGTCAGACTTACGAATGAATTCCTGGTTGCAGTTAATACAGCTCATTATCACCTCTCGGGCGCAATCCAAGGGATATTTATTACACAATACCTGGAATAACTATCAAGAATTGTTTTAAAATGCAGGATTATTCTCACGCGTGTAATCAGTTAGCCGCTTCTGCCATGATTCTATCGCGCCTGTCAGCTACAATACCACGTGTGGAGGAAGTGCGCGGATGACGACGGGTCGCCAAATGAGAGTCACGTGACTATGACGTGAAGTGTATCGTGTGCGCATGCTTGTTGGCCTAACTTTCGAGTGAACAGAGGCGGATGGAAGAAAACGGTACAGTAGGTGTGGATTTATGCTGCTATCTCAACAAAACAGAGCCGAATACCCAAATAAACGGTGTTTATGGATAGGATAATGATCTGAGGAGATAGTAAGTTGCTAAACTTGGATGCTTTCGCCGTATTTTTAGCGTAAATACCATCCCCCTCGTCAGGCGAGGGGGGCTGGATTTCTACTCGCTGTTTTACTATGACTTGGCGCTCCATCCATGAATTACGACCGTCAGATATCACATCAATTCATGGATGGTTTTCTCCATCTAATTCCACTGGTGCTACAAGAAAAAATCACATGGTGCTATATTCCCAAAATGCTGTTTGTTCTCTTATGCTTGAGAAAGTAGGCGGCGGGCAGTGTTCGATCGATCAATACGTGTTCTCCGACTCCGAGAAGGGAGATAATCCAATCAACAGGCAAAATGGCTACCAAAGCCAAAAACCACCAGCGGACATCCTTAATGTAAGATAATGGGGAACAAAGCCAGAATAATGGATTAGATCTAGTTAAAAAAAAATGAGCAAAAGAGCAATATTCCACTCTACATATTTACATGTGCCATATAGGGTCAGAACGTACAGGGAGAAAAAATAAAAATAAACTACAATACAGCACTAAATACAGTGAAGCAGAGCACATCTTGCGCATTTGCCGAGTGACGTAGTTGTCTCCTCTCTATTATTATTTCCACCAGAGACTAGAATATCACACAACAGGTCGACATCTTTGCACTGACCTGAGGTAGCACTGCCTAACTGGGATTAACTTATTTCCATAGCTTCATAAATACATTTATCTAATCCAGTAGGCTAACAAATATTAACAAATCACAGCCCCTGCACAGCCGGTCGATCGTCTGGCAAATGGGGCTTCCATAAGGTTAACGTGGAAATTCGGGTCAATCGACATAAAAATGAAACCAAGCCTTTCCGTGTAGGCTTATAAAGTTTTACCCAATCTTCGAGTGCTTGTATTATCTGTAATAATCCGAAGTTTCAGGGGGTTTTTTTTGGTCACAAACCGGTATGATGAATTGCATGGCCTGGTTATGCTCCACAAGGCATCTAATTCATTGGCCAAGATCCTAAATTTCTCCATACGGTACCACTTTAGGAGTAATATTTCATGAAGACCTATGTCTATAGTTGTTGTCCATATGCGATAGCGCCGTTCCAGATCGGTAGCTTAAGTGAATCATAACGCACTTTCTTAACCCTCCTCTTGTCCTTGATCCGAAATAGTGATGGAGAACGGAAACTTTTACCACTTTCGGTGCATGTCCTCGTCTATTGATGCAATGTATCATAACTTCATATACGATAATCATTTGATGGCATCATAGTGACGTAATAACATGGTGCAGTATATTGTCGATATTGGTTTATTTTTCATTTTTGTTTGGTTTTTTTCCCCCAATTCTGCTGGTACCATTTGGCGTATCAAATCTGGTTAATGTTCTCTGAGGAGGTATTTCTATATAGATGTAGATGTTACCCATGAAAGCTGAGGATCTGTAGATCAGTGGTTGTTTTAACACACTTACTGAACCATCCCCCGTAACATTTGTTTACTATTTCCGTTGTTAAATAGCTAAAACTGTCCACAATCTGCATATTAGGTCCACAAGAAAGTTACAGATTTTTAAAATGACCCGACGTCATATCACGAAAAATGATATAATAAAAAAGAAATCGTATCTTTCCAATTTGTTTTTCCAACTTTGCTGGTAAAATGTGAGGTGGCAGATTCGGTTCATATTTTGTAACGGGTATTTGAATGCAAGTGTTATCCATGTGCAAGGCTATTAGTTGAAAGTTAGTTCAGCATGACCTCCAATTTTAAAATGGACCGGCAGAGGGCGATTATTTATTTCAATTTAGATTCACAACGACAATTTTTCTTCTTTTGGTATTGTATATAAGGATATGTGTAGAACAAATAAGCAGATGTATATTTTAAAATGTCCAGTGTGCATGTCTGGTCATGTCATCACTTTAACTCTTTCCCCCATAGACTTGTGGGGAATTTTCTCTCTCTGACCCATAACAGATTTGTAATGGCGTAGGTCTTTAACCCATGGACTGATTTCAATTTTCATACGTTTCCAGCGATGTAAAATATCCCGTTTTATGTCTCGTGTCACGTGGAAAAATATTTACCAATGGTCTCCCACAGGCCCATTCTACGTAATTTGTTCACGTTTTATATCAATATCAGCAACGTTTAATCTAAAAATAAGTAATCTTCCGAGAAAATGTGTTGTGTCTGCTTTCCGTCTGTTGGAAATCACGAAAAAGCGAAGAAATTGTCGCATTTTAGCTACGTTTTGCAGCGTTCTGTTGTTCCGCTGCAATTCCTATGTTATTGTATACCATTGTAAAGCTTATTTTCCGTACATTCGGGATTTCGCAGTTACATCATGAGATGGCAGGTATAACACAAGCCGTCAAAACCCGCTTATATGGGGGAAAGAGTTAAATGAGGCACCCTAAAGCATACATAGGTTTTCATCAACCTTTCTACCCATGCATAACAGTATTTTATTGACCATTTACTATTGAAATAAATCATTAGTTTCTTACACCAACTGTTCAGGATAACATTACGAGCATTGTATGAGGACGGATATATTCAAATACGGGTACAGTTAAATTCGAATAAGAGTGGAAATAATCAATTTGTACCTTCTTCAAATCTTGAATTTCCAGTTTCAGAAATGATAATAAATAGATCGAGTTGGATTTGATTTTTTACTGTTCACCAAAATTGAAAGATACTGTCATGACTGTTATCCTTTGCTTTATATTACGTGAACCAGATATTTTCAATTTCTGTCACTTTATTCTGAAACAAAAAATGTATTTTGTTTGAAATAAGGCGAAACAACATTATATCGAAATAAGCACCTCGTTGATATACGACCAATTATTAATCAACTATCTATGATATGAACCCAACACAAGGAAATCGGCCTGCTTGATTTGGACCCAAACCGGACCAATATGAGGAAGGCGGGCCAATACGGAAAAGCCGGTCCAATTCGGGAAAACAGGGCCAATATGGCTTTCAACATGGCGACAGTGAGTTAATTAATAAAAATGTCATTAACCAAGTGTTTTCATATTGGCCTGGTTATAGGTCCTCGGACAGCTGTATTGACCCTCGGCCTGCGGCCTCGGGCCAATACGGCACACCTCGGACCTATAACAAGGCCAATATGAAAATACTTGGTTAATAACATAATAGTATTTAACAGCCTACTCAACATTATAACATGGGAGATCGTGATTGATAATGTGCTTCCTGAATAAAACCTCAGAAGGACTAGAATACACTAGCTAGCAAAAGAATTGAATGAACATGGCCACACAGACAGTAGAAGAAAAGAACTCTCAGTGCCAAGTCCAAGATGTTTTTCATATCCATTGAGGTATAGTCAGTGGCTGGTGACTTAGGAATATCTACATAAATACGACATGAAACCAATTTGTGCATGATTACAGTGAAGGGTTTCTGGTGAAGTGCTTATTTCTGCGGTACAAATAGAGTTCAAAATGGAAGGTTTATATAATTTCAGATAGCTGAAATGGTCCAACTTTTCCAAGCTTCTTAGAGATTAATGGCCATTAGGTTTTGCTTTGTAATAACAGAATGGCCCTCTCTAATACTTTTGATCAGTCTCTTGGAGTTTGATTGTTCCGAGGTAAGTTCTGACTGTTCTAAAAATAGTCGATATTATACATGTATATATAAATAATAAACATGCCAATAGTTCCATAATGTTTATACATCTATACTCGGCATGTTCTTAATTTATAGTGTGGAAAATTTTATTTCATTCAAATAAATAATTTTCTGAAAAATGATATTTTCCCTCCACACTGTCAATAGTGGCGGTCATGTTTGGTGGGAATCAGTGTCTACTATGCAGGACCTTTAATGCCAACAAACACTGTGTTCAAAGTCCTGCTGAGAAAAAACCGTCCAACATGTTGCAATTCACGGACGTCCAATAAAAACTTCTCGTGCCTGGTTGATATGAACCACAAATCACTATTCCCGGAAGAAGTAAATTGGAGATAAGGATGAATATGGGAACACTCGACATGTGACAAATATCTAGGCTTTAGCCAGACTCCTCTACTGTTAGTTACGGGGTACAGGTAATTTGATTTGAGGGCGAAAGCAAGAAGTTAGTAATAGACCAAAAGACCCCTCCGTGGTTTTTGAACTTCGGTAAGTGTTTGTTGTTATTAACTTTGAGAATGATAGGATGTTTGGTGTTGATTATACGTTTAAATACATCTTTTGTCGAACTACATGCACCTGTTTGGTATTAATTATATATTTAAATGTATATTGTCGAGCTACATAAACGTTAATTTCTGTTTTCTCTTTCAAGTATCGCAATGGTCCTGGACAAGTGGTGCTAACTCGCTTGTGAACGACGGATTCTATATGATACGCGTATGTTTCATGTCGATGATTACCACGCATACATGAGAAGCGATACTAGACGAACAAAGAGAAGGCAATGGAGCATCCTCTGTCGGGTATTAAGCCCGAACTCCTTGTCGAGTATGAGGCAGATACGCTAGTATTTCATCCGCGTCATCACCTTTTGGACGTTTTAGACACCGAGGGGGCGGATGATCGTGAGTCGACTGACGGGTTCTTCCAGTGTTCAGAAAATCCGACAGATCGAGAAATGAACCAAGGGCTGTCCACCGTTCACTGGGGAGTGGCCGCCACGTGCATCAGACCAGAAAATGAACAAATTTCGGATTCGGATGTTCCGATGGACCTCTCGACGAAAAGGGGGGAATTGCAAGCGACATCCATCAAAGTGGAAGCCAACACGTCTGAGGATGAAGTCAATTCGCACAAAAACGAGGAGCCGAAATCTGAAGTAAGTCGAACTGAAATGAACTTGGTTGCCGTAGTTGCACTACCTGACATCATGTTGCAGAAGCTAGCAATATAACGCTTGTTTATTCTCATATACTATTTGTCTTAACCATGTTTCTGAAGTATATGGGTAATGGATTGAGCATGCATAGTGCAGATGTTCTAGTCTTGCAATAAAGTATCTTGTGTTTATTTTTTTCTTCAATTTATCAGGTAGAGGAAAATCCAACATTTCGGTAAAACAATGTATAATTCCTCATAGAATATGTATTTAAACATGTCACTGGGCAATATTTTTAATATTTTTACTACTCTATTTAGGCCTACCTAGACCATGAATTGAACACTAATATGAAACGATTCGCCAATTTACAATAGTTCATTTCAAAATGATACTTTTCAAAATTACGTTAATTTTAAAATCTAAGTTAGGCGAAATCCAGATTTTGTGGAATAACGATTGTTTTAGAACATGAAACAACCAGGCCACTGGTCAGGCAAACACTGGACCTATATTAACCACGAACCCACATCTACAAAAATTTACATGATATTCAAGTTTTTCATAATTCTTCGATTTTGACGAAGACTTTGATTAAAACCATAGGAAAGTGATACTATGTGTTCGACAGTCTAATGCGAAAGTTACAGTTCATTACTTGATATTTAAGATATTCGTTGAAAAAGTTAACAATTTCCCGTATTAGTTTTACTCTGTTTATTCATATTTGCATCCTCATTACATCAAGTCAGTTTCTACATCCCCACTTCGAACTTGCCTTCACATATCTGACTTCTTCTGTGTTCAAAGAATTCATAAATAGACACAAGGCATCACTGGCATCGAATCCATTTGAATTTTGAAATGTGTTATAAAAGATCGATATTCATTGGCTGACCTATATATTTGTTCAACACTACCACCATATTAGGAAGAATGACGTGGCTATTTGAGGATGGGGTCACCCTACACACAATCGGCATTTAGATTCTGATTGGTTCGTTCCTTGATCGTAGGTGAAATTTACCTCTCTGATTTCGAACACTGAAGCTGGTCAGCTATATCAAGGCAGGCTCGAAGTGAGAACTTAGAAATTGGCTTGTGTAATGAAGATGGTATATTTGGTACAATTGGTGTCAAATGAACAAGGTATTTCCATTGTGGACCCGAGAATTCCCAATAGACGATGACTGGCCACCGATCTTATGCTTGTATTACACAAAGAATATCTGAAGTATTTTTTTCATATCCTGTTATGCATGCGTTATTTATATACAAAGAATATGTATTTTTGCTACATGACTCCGTATCATTATTACAGACACCTGCTCTGTTTCAGCAGGAGGGTCTACCTTTTGACGAGACCCAGTCAGCTGATCAGGATTTAAGCAATGCTCCGTTTCCTGTTGCGTTGTTTCGAAATCCATCAACTTTAGCAGAACACCAGTTGGAGGAAGACAGCGACAAGGATAGTAACAATCCGGATAGAACACGAAACGATGAAGTATCGTGTATTGTAGGACTAGAAATGAGAAGCTCAATCGCGATTACTGAGAATCGCATGCAGAAAAGAGAAAAACCTTTCAAGTGCTCTGTATGTGATCACAGGTTTGCCAATAGAGGCCATCTGATGGGACACGCAATAACACATACAGGTGAAAAACCTCACAAATGTCATATCTGTGGTTATGAATCCGCCCACAAGCGGAATCTTATCGGACATATGAGAACGCACACCGGGGAAAAGCCATACAAGTGTTCACAGTGTGATTACAAATCGGCGCATCACAATAACCTGGTCAAACATATACGAACACACACTGGGGACAAACCATATAAATGTGAACAGTGTGATTACGAGTCTGCCCACAAAGATTGTCTTGTTGAACATGTGAGAACACACACCGGTGACAAACCTTTTAGATGTACGCAGTGTGCGTATCGGTCAGCCAACAAAGGTAACCTTTTTCAGCATCTTAAAACACACAGTGGAGAGAAGCCACACAAGTGCCCGCAGTGTGATTACATGTCAAGTCGCCATTGCCATCTGGTTAGACATATGAGAAAACACACTGGAGATAAACCATACGAATGTTCACTGTGCGATTACAAGACTGCCTACCAAAACCATCTAGCCAGGCATATGAAGAAACACACAGGAGAGAAACCATACCTGTGTTCGATATGTGATTATAGATCGGCTTACCAAAACCATCTTGTCCGGCACATGAAAACGCACTTGGAAAAAAGCATGGATATGTTCCCAGTGTGATTGGTTTAGACATGGTTTGTTCGAAACATGAACACAAATTAGGAATTTGGTAGAGAACTATACAGGTTTATACTAAGAAAAAAATAGTTTAGCACAGCATGAACCTGAAACCTGGTGACCTTTTATCACACCTCTATCCCATGCAACGTACATCCATGTCAATAAAATGACAACTGAGGATCACAGTACAATTGATTTACCATAGCATCTCCCTCGTATAACTCGACATAAATTTAATTACCAACGCGAGATAACTGGAGAGGCAGTCAGCCTTGTAAGTCTTAAATTGTTGCATCGGCTTACATACAGAACTTCACCCTTGTGGCTACTGAACTCGGCGTTAACAAACTAATATCTTGTTCTATGAGCGACGATAAATTTCAGGATAATTGACACCTGTCATGTTGATGAATGGATAAACATTTCATTGTGAGAGGAATAAAACGTCTGCATGTTTTAGGGATTTTTTTTTGTCAAGCCTGTCTGACTGTTAGCTATTAATCCTATTTGCATTCATTATCTCACTGTCAAATGTGATCACATATCTTTTTTTTTTAGAATATGGCTGTTATCATATCTGATTGTCTAACAAATGATTACCCATTCTATAACACTAACACCTATTACACACTGATAACCGTGCAATTATTAGACGATTTAGTACCGTTAAGAACTTTGTGACATATGAAATCTACACCTGTGATCAATCCAATAAACTAATAGAATGGATATCCTGCAAGTAAGAACTTTAGTTATTTTAAAGGCAGAAAATGTATAATCGCAGATATTTACAAACCAATTGGGACATACGAGTGTTACACAATAAGAAACAGATCGACAGGAGAAACCAGACGTGCTTTTAGATACGAATTATCCAGCGAAGCGGAGATCGAAGAGTTCATGAGAGACTCAGATGATGAATCTCTTCTTACTTTTTTAAAAGAGACACAACACGACTGTGATCAGCTGAACAAAGGTAGATTTCCCTCAGCTGACGACGAGAAATTAAGAGATCTGAACCAGGGATCGACAAGCAAACGAAATGGGGAATACGGATATTTAAAGGTATTAAATTCGTTTTATATTATTAAGAAAGACGTACATTTCTAATTCACAGTCTCAGGAGGCAGAAAGACGGCGCCCCCTTCTGAGAGACCACATAAACTCGTCCATTGATATTGGCACGCTGCCAGCTGAGGCAGAAAGCACATTTCGACAAAGGGAAGAAAGGTTGTGAACGTGTACCATATTTTCCCAATCTTTCATGGTAATCTTTGTTCATAATCAATTTGAGTAGTGCAATAAAATAGAAATAATGTTTTCATAGGCGTGCTAAATCGTTATTTTACGCACGGTTAGTGTGGGAAAGTTTATAAATTTTAGGGGGCGGGCTTCGCCGTTGCCCTAAAGTATAAACTTAGCCATTATTTCTACATTATTTCTTAAGTCGAGTAAATCTTCATAGTTGGATGGGTTTTTTTTGTTTTTTTTTTCACTTGGGAAAGCCTATACACCGAGAAAAGCCATGCACGAGTAAAATAACTGACGGTGACGAATTACGCTGAAATATTAGATTACTTCGTGTGATCAGCAGTCTGACTGAAATATTATGAGAGTAATTTTGTGCTTAATTTACTTCGTGTAGACATTTATATGCCATACATTTTTAAAAAAGAAAATTGTTTTGGAAAGCAGTGATGAAGTCTTTTAGAATAGAGTACTTATTCAAGTAAATGTATCTTTAAAGTCGAAAGCATCAGCGTGTTGATTGCACATTGTTCTTTATCCAACCCAATATTATCTTATCTGTGATTTCCCCTCGTTGGTTTTAGACAGTACGAAATACATGTACACGTTCTGTGGTCTTCCTTTCTGTCTTACCAGACAATATTCATAATTATCGCTATAATGAGACCAGTGATAGGGATTTTTTTTGCAAAGAGAACTGGTTGTTCATACTCTTTGTAATATCTCGCACTGGTTATCTCTGTGTTTTGTACAGGTTATTCAATGAATAAAACATATTCGCTCTGATGTGAATATAGCTTAACTCATTAGTCATTGTAATATTTTTAAACAAACCAGAAGAAAACAAAAAATACACACAGGATTTTGTGTAAAGTAGACATAGTCAAATGGAAAAGGTGTATCAGAATATATCGTCAGTAATCATGCAACATGAGCAGTGTGACTAACGTCGCAGAATCTACGAAGTAGGATGAGGAAGATGACTTGGGGGTCCAAGCTTAATGTTAAGGTCACTTAAGTATGTCAACTTTTCATAGGTCAGACCGGACCTCGCTGGTAACATTCCCCTAATGCACGTTCATGCCAAAAATCAAGGTTCTAATGGCAACGGTTCTCCTTATTTTGCCGAGGAAAGGATTCGGATGGACTGACTGACTCACTCACTCATTACCGGACAATTTGCAAATGAGAGCCTAAAAAGCAACCATATGACTCCGCATGGAAACATCCTTCGGGAACCTCACATTCAGACTAGAATACGGAGGATTCTAAGACGTAGTCATGGTAGCTCAGCCGCGCCTTTGTTGCAGATATTTACGTAGAAAGTATGAAGTAACCACACGGCCACTAGCACTGGCTAAAGCGAAATTAGATACGCTAGTGTGAGAGCGGTGATGACAGATCAGCTCAAATAAGTAACTCGTCTGATGTTAATGCATGAGCATCGAGGACGTCTGATGGAGTAAACGCCTGGACATGTGGATAAACATGGTAAATGCAAGAATACCCAGAAAAAATTATCCTGTAATGCCAGACGTTTTGGTATGTTATTGTCAGAATGAGATTGATATTATCGCACTCTGGATAAATGAATAATAAATACACAATAAACATGAGGTCTGACCCTCATGGGTGCCTCTTTAGTGGAAAGTTGTCGCTCACACCGTGGTGATGGACCATGAATCAAACGTCGGTGCTGTCTTAACTGACTGGGTCGTTTGAAGAGTTGACCACAACCGTTACATTGTTCCGTCGCGCCCTCGTGGAATAAGCGTTCGTGGCGCAGTAAATGATCCTCCCGATTGAATGACCGTGCGCAGGTTGTACAAGTATACAGAGCATCGTTGTGGGTGGAGGCCTCGTGGCGTCCTAAATTATCTAGACGAGTGAACAGCTTCTGGCAAGTTGTTCAAGAGAACATATCGGTAGTGGATCTCGAAATGAATGCCGTAAAAATTCTGGCCCTTATAGGCCAACATAGAAGTACCCGGATGTAGGCGCGGACGTCAACGAAAAGAGCCCGGATGTACAAGAACCCGGATGTACCCGGATGTAAAAGTCCTCGGATGTAAAAGTGCCCGGATGTTTACGAATGTTCCACCATTCTGGACTTCTATGAGGTCCATTTACAGAAGCTCTCATGGCCTGCATGTGAATAGTCATATTGTGTGTGTATGCATGTTTGTATGCGTCTGTGTGTGTGGGAGCGTGTGTGTGTGTATGCAAGTGTGTGTATGCGTGTGTGTGTGTGTTTGTATGTATTTTATGTGAGTATGTAGGCACTGGCACAGGGATGTATTAAACAAAACTCATTTCCTAAAAATCGTTCCTAGAGACAAGTTTCTGATGGTTTTAAAATGCTGCTATAGTTTAGCTTATGCCATGGCAGTAAATCGTAAATTTCAGTCACCAACCTGTGTTAGAGGATATAGTTTACTTCGGACTAGTAAGTCGCGTAAACTCTTATTCTTTTTGTAAGCTATGTTTGGCTTCAGATTGAGTGGCTGCCTCAGTTTAGGTTGAAGATTCTGATATTCCTCCTTTAGCATACGAGCGGCTTCAACATATCGCCTGCTATAAGGAATCACAAAAGGTATTATCTCCCGTTTAGACTGTTTGCCTGGATCAATATTCATACCGAAAGGATATCGTGTTTGTTAAGTTTTGATCCAAAATGTATCGCGTATCGCTCTCAGGTCGTCAGTTTCTTCCTGTGTGGCGAGAGTGGGGATTTGTTCAATAGGCATGATCTCAAAATGTTCCTGGAGGATGTGTCCTGGGAGATTGAAATGGTCGTTAACCGGATCGTCGTTTTCGAGAAAAATATCAGATTGATGACGGGTGGCTCGTTCCCTAAATTACAAGCGTCTAGTCCGTCATTCATAATCCAGCCGTCGTCCATTAGAGAATATCCGCGTCCATAATCCAAAGACCTATTCCATTTTCCACATAACAGTATTAGCACCAAATTCAAAAAGACAATCGTAGTATACATAAACATAGGCTTGTTTCCTGCAAGAGAGAAGCTGTCAACAGTTTTCAATGATGCCGACAAGACATCATGATGTTCCAAAAATATCAAATCCGTATCGCTGATCAGTATTCTTAATCCATAATATTCGTTGTAAAGTCGTCATCTAAAGAATGATGCATCTCAGTCACGCTTTGATTGTGACTGTTCATATGAGTACCATGAGGATCTTGAAGTACATGGGTTCATACGGCCCCTAGCCCCGGGTTAAGCGGAATTAGACACAAGTTACGAAACGTAGCGCCATAGATCTTGCACGCTACGTTCGTATTTTGCTATCAGCATGCGATATGTATCGCCAAATTTGAGAAACTTTGGGTGGAGGCGCTTGGTGGAATAGCCCTGTTTTATAAGTTTCTGCAACAATGTTTTGTGACGTTGATTAAAATCGTCAGATTTAACGCAGGATCTAGCAAATGCTACTAGGCGTGATATGTATACGCCATATGCAGGTCCCACTGGAATATTACTGTCCAGAAAGGGATAGTTTACGATGTCGAAATTGTAATAATCTCTTTTGTCATACAGTCGACGAGAGAGAAGGCCCGCTTCATTTTTATAGAGATATAGGTCTAAATATGATGTGCCTGTAGGGTTATTTGTAGTTTCCTTCAAATCCAGTGAAGGTTGATATATATCCTTCACTGCGTCATTTATATAGCGATTATCCACAGCGAGAAGATCGTCTATATAGCGTTTGGTGAATGAGAAGGAACGGGCTTTGAATGGATCGGTTTTTAAAGCGCCTGCATATAGTCATATTCATAAGAGAACAGATACAGGTCAGCCAACAGGGGTGCACAATTAGTACCGATTGGAATACCTATATGCTGCTGATATATTGTGTTGCCAAATTTCACATAGATATTTTTAATGAGAAATTCAAGCAACTCTATTAACAAAGAAACATCCCATGAATGATATCTCTTGTATGCCCTTTTTGTTGTAGCAATATACTGTTTAAGACACTTTTTGCACGTAATGAGATATATTACGTTCACCGAGTCACAGGTGAGATGGTCTCGTAGTTGATATTTGTTTCTCGTTTGTTCACTTTTGAAGTACGTTCGTGTCGCGATCAATGCATCAAGTTTGCATCGATCTTTTAGGCATTTTTTAGTTTGACCATCGCCGACGTTGGGGTGATTATGTTTGATCCTAACGGGTTCAGACCTACGGGTGTCGTCTGAGTGCTGTGAGGTGATCTCTCGGAGGGTGTTCGATTTGATTCGACGCAGGAAACGAGCTGAATAGCCTCTAGGCTTCAATGCTTGGAATAATACTGAACAAGACTGATTGAAATTTAGGAGATTGCTAGAATTCCGGTTAAATCGGATGATTTGTGATTTGATAATACCCTGAAACATATGTGGAGGATGAAACGATTTGGCAAGTTCATGTGTGTCGGTAGGTTTGAAAAATACCTTGTAATCTGAATATCCAGTGTTGGCAAACCCGGGACCTTTGTAGACTGTGACATCCAAATAATCAATAGAGGATTCGTGAACTACTGCTTCTAATTTTATATTGGGGTCATGGCTGTTAAGAATGTCAATAAATGGCCCGAGACCTTCTCTAGGATAATCCCAAAGAAGAAAAATATCGTCCAGAAAACGAAGGTACAAGAGGGGTTGTTTGTCGCATTTCCTTAAAGCCTCTTCTTCCCACTGAGCTACGTAAATAGATGCGAAGTTTGGACTAAACCTTTTCTCCATAGCACATCCACTGACCTGTTGATAGATTTCTCCATTAAACTCAAAATCGTTTCCTTTAAAACTTAAGTTCCAAAAGTTCAAGAATTTCGTCATCTGGTCTTTTAGGATCGGGAAACTGTTGAAAAGCGTTTTCGATCGAACGTATTCCACCATCTATATCAATATTGGTATACATTGATTCAATATCCATAGTGACTAGAAGAGCATTCGGAGGAACCTTGATTTGGGATAATTTGGCAAGAAAATCCCCGGTGTTTTTTAGATAACTAGGGTGCCGGTTAGCAATTGGTTTGAGGTGATTAGTCAATAAATTCGGAAATGTGGTAGGAGTCAGACCCACAATCAGAAACAATAGGTCGGCCCGGCGGGATAAACTCATCAGCCCAGTTTTCAATCGGCTTGTGGATCTTCGGCAAAATGTAAAAATGTCTCATTTTTGCTTCATGTTTCTTAGGGGCCAGATACTCTCACTGTTTGTCGGAAATAATTTGTTTTTCTTTTAATTGGACCAAAATTTGAAGAAATCTGACAAATTTTTGAGGCCATATTTCTTTGTTTAGTTTTTTGTAATGCCTAGGATTATTGAGCAGACGCTGGGCTTCTTTAATGTAGTTTTCTCTTGACAAGATAACAGTGACAGTGCCTTTGTCTGCAGGCTTAAGGACTATGTTTCTATTGTGACGTAATTTAGATAGGGATCGGCGTTCCGAAATAGACAAATTTTGGTAATTTCCAAACCTACCACTTTCTAATAAAGCCTGAACTCTAGTTGAAAGATTATCTACAGCTTTTGGAATTTCAGGATCGACGTTCTCGGGGATATACCCGGAATTAGCCGTGAAGGGTTCTTTTTCTCCGACAGAGTTTCTATAGCGATCAGCCAAGTGAAGTTTATTTTTGAAAGGTATGATAATTTTGATTCCTTTGCTCTCCATATGTGCATCCATGCCTGTGCTGGATTTAGGAGTAGGCACAAAAGAGAGACCGTGGCTGAGAAGGGATTGATCAGATTTGGTTAGTACAAGATTATTGGTTAGGTTAACTATGCTAGTTCCTAAGCCAAAATTAGGGCGGCACGTGCCCTCTCCCAAATTTAGTTTAAATCTATTGTATGGAGCCAGTGTTTATACAGATAGTTTGCTGTATCTTCAGTCCAGTGAATGCTGTCGTCGCCGACAGAAAAGAATTCAGGGTCAATTTTCTTTATAATTTCCAAATGCCTAATGTGCTCAGCATTTTTGTTTAGAGATCCTATACAATGGCATTCACTGGCTGGTAGAAGGTCCGAAACTTGGAGTTCGATAAAATACAATTTTGTGCGGGGGAAAGCTTTTCGGATCGAACTCATCATTAAACTCATTTCTTGTTTGGCAAATGGTGGCTCAAGTTGTTTGTTATTTACTCCAATGTTTAGTAGAATTTTTTGGGGCTGGGAAGACCCGTGGCGATAATGGTTAGCCATATTCCGAAAATGTTTGAACTGGGCACCAGGATAACATTCGACCTGAACATCAGGGTGTGGTTCTAGATTGATCCGAGAAACATTCGAAGCACCCCAAAGAAGGACATCTTTGGTGACTTTTGGGAGGCGCCAATTCATTTTTCCCTGTCTATCAGAAGCATTGTGACTGAATTGGTAGAATTTTGAATACGGCGATATGGTGTACGAAAACCGGCCGTTGGGGGTGATCTTGCGGTGTCAGCATAGGAGTTAGTACTAGAGACACCCGGGTTAGTTAGATTAGATGTGTTAGATGACAAGTTGGAAGGGCGATTAGTCTGAAGAGAGTTAGATAACCGAGTGGGGGTGGATGAGACCGAAGGAAGGTTATAAGTAGGAGGATGTAGAACACGGGGAGATGGAGAATGCGACCTGGCAGCATGTGTCAAACTGGGCGAGGTTGGCAATGCTGATGAAATAACAGGCGGAGACCGTGTACTTGTAGAAGGCCGAGATGCCGGAGGAGTGGTAGTTGGCTGACGAACTCTACCCGAACGATTCTCCGACACCGAGGGGTCGAGGTCCGAAATATATTTCCGAAAGGCCGAGATAGTGGTTTCTGTTAATTTGGCTTTATGATTTTGTTTTCCCCATTTTAAGGTGTTAGAAATAGCACGGTCGAAGTCCAGGTCTTTAGAAGATTTGGCCGAAATAACCTGTGACTTCAGTTTTTGAAGACAATTTTTGTAATGTTTAACCAGCTCCTGTAGACTTTTAGTTGCCCAATTTTGGTTTATCAGTCCAATGCCGAAATCAAAGTCAGAGTCTCGCTGAGCTGGTTTGAAGAAGCTGTTCATATCCTCAACTCTTCGTATAAGTGATTTGGGGAGGGAGTCTTTAGCCAAATGCTCCTCTAGTAAACCAATGTGATGCAGGCACTGTAATACCTGATACAATACCTTGACCAGACGAGAAAATTCCGAAAATGTCTGATTGTCGGTGTTTTGGGGGGCCGAATGGTTGGACCGACGTTGTCTACGAAATGTCTGTCCTTTGTTTCTAGGGCCGTAATTCCTGGCCATTTTGGTCTGAATAATTTAGAGATGCAGCCGAAATTGTGGGGTAGAACAAAATTAATTTAGAAGAGAGTTGAAAGTGATTAAAGTCTGGAAAAGGAAGAAACGGTTAGTAGGGAGTAGATCTAAAATATGTGACTAAAGTATACTATACTATAAACAGTAACTACATATACTATACAGTGTGATATTCACCAGCACTATGATAAGCACTATATAGGAATGCTAAACACACATGTAACTGTACTAAAGCGTGTTCAAGCAATTTGTCAACAGAGATACCCGCGTAAGCAGATAAAACCTGAAAGGTAAATATGGTGTTAATGCTAAGCACTAAAAAGCTAGACTAAAATGTTACTACACTAAAGCATGTACGACTTAACTAAAGCATGTTCAACTTAACTAAAGCATAAAGAAATAATCTGTCCACAAAAGATACCTGCGTAAGCAGATAAAACTCTGAAAGGTAAATATGGTATTAATTAGAAGCATAAAAGTAATCTTACAGTCAGGCCAAAGTTTACACCGTCGCTGGCTAGAATATTTTCGGGTATGGGTGCCCGTCTTCAGTAACCAAAAAACAAGTCTGAAAACTCCCGGAAATGTTCCCATTTTACATCCTCAAGCTTGTGTACACCAGGGTTCCATGTAGTGATTAGGCAGTGACACATGTTTCTCAAATACAATTATTTCACACACATACACACACAGAGGCATACTCACACAGACATACACAGGCACATGCACGCACACGCACACACACACGCATACACACACAAGCACACACACTCCTATACACACGCACACGCACACACACACACGCATACATACACGCATGCACAAACACACGCACAGACACATGCACATATGCATACACAGAAACACACACGCATACACACACACGCACACACACACACACAGACGCATACACACATGCATACACACACAATATGACTATTCACATGCAGGATATGAGAGCTTATGTACATGGACCTGATAGAAATCCGGAATGGTGGAACATTCGTAAACATCCGGGCACTTTTACATCCGAGGACTTTTACATCCGGGTACATCCGGGTTCTTGTACATCCGGGCTCTTGTCGCTGACGTCCGCGCCTACATCCTGGTACCTCTATGTTGGCCTATAAGAGCCAGAATTTTACGGCATTCATTATTTCCAGATCCACAGCCGATATGTTCTCTTGCACAACTTGTCAGAAGCTGTTTACTCGTCTAGATAATTTACGACACCACGAGGCCTCCACCCACAACGACGCTCGGTATACTTGTACAACCTGCGCACGGTCATTCAATCGGGAGGATCATTTACTGCGCCACGAACGCTCATTCCACGAGGGCGCGACGGAGCAATGTAACGGTTGTGGTCAACTCTTCAAACGACCCAGTCAGTTAAAACAACACCAACGCTTGATTCATGGTCAATCACCACGGTATGAGCGACAACTTTCCACTAAAGAGGCACCCATGAGGGTCAGACCTAGTGAAGATGAGCCCGAGGAGACGAATGCCACTGGTGATGCGATCACGGAGAGCCCGCCTATACCCACAGTTCAGAAGAGCCTAGATATCCAGCCGGTCCCTAGCATTACTGTTTCCAGTCATACGTCTGACATCAACGAACATTTTCTGGAAGATGCGGGGGCTGTTCCCAGCGATCTCTTACAGGACGCCCATCCAATGAGTGACATCTATCGGCGCCACTGGCCCATGATACGGCACTGTTTCCACCGTCATCGCCCTATTCAAGATATCTACAATTTCCGACTGACTGGCCTCACCCGTCTACGCAACTACGTGGAAGCCATCTTCAATGACCAAGCTACGTCCTTCAAATTAAATCTGGCGTTTGGTTATGTACTGCAACACAGATCAAGTCCGTTACTTTACCCGAGCAGTAACATCCGGGTATTTGACCAACCGTTTACCATCATTAACCGGACGTTCTACAGCCCGTGCTGGACCAAGTGGACCAATTGGATGTCTTGGAATGGGCCTGTGAACAGCGCCCCAACACCAAGTGGGTCGTAGAGAGGGTCACCAATGTCACGTTTTTCGTGACCAAATTACAGAATATTCCCATCGGATGAATGTATTCACCCATGCACTGATAGATACTCAGGATGCGCAAACAACTATCTGAGGATATGTTGCCTCAACGGTATCCTGGGCTGCCCCATGACGATTAGAACAAACGATTCATGGCCGAAGATGGAAGTTTCTGAAATGACGACTTCTGATTGGACAAGAGCAGCCGAGAATACTTCTAACGGGCAGGAACGAATATGACAGATGAAAATGGCGGCCTCTGATTGGACAAGAGTCTTCTTGAGTTGTAAACATACCTAACGCGGCTCCCCCAGCGTAGGTATGATGTAACATTGGGGAGAATAAACTATATGAAAAAACTTCTTGTTGTTGTTCTCTCATGTGTCATCCTTGTTGTTTTTGTTGTTCTCTCGCCGGGCTATATCATGGCGCCAAGGCGTTATGTTAGAGCGTTAAGGCGTAACTACGAGCGTTGACGGGCGTCACTGCATTTCGAAGAATTAGTGACAATTCCATGGAATATCTAGAAAATCAGAGCTCTGAGCTATTTTACTAGGGCATTGAAGCATTGAGCTTGGTGTTGGCGGGCGTTGCTACAAGATGACACCTCACACGACGCATTCGGACCAAGGATGGTCCATCTCTGCACCAAATACCTTCCTTCACTGCCCCAAAATATCCGCTTTCGCTACTACTCGTACTGATGACGTCGGCGATGACGTGGCAGATGACGTGAACATCCCTCAAATCAGAGTCTACACTCCGAGAGCTACAACATGACACCTCCCACGACGCATTCGGACCAAGGATGGTCCATCTCTACACCAAATACCATCCGTCACTGCCCCAAAATGCCCACTTTCGCTACTACTTGTACTGATGAAGTCACCAATGACGTCACAAATGCTGTGGACAGCCCTCAAATCGTTGTCTACATCCCGACAGCTACAAGATGACACCTCCCAGGACGCATTCGGACCAAGGATGGTCCCTCCCTTCCCCAAATATCTTCCTTCACTGCCCCCAAACGCCCACTTTCGCTACTACTCATACTGATGATGTCACAGATGACGTCACAGATGCTGTAGACTGCCACTAAATCGGGGTCTACACCCCGAGAGCTACAAAATGACACCTTCCTGGACGCATTCGGACCAAGGATGGTCCATCTCTACCCCAAATACCTTCCTGTACTGCCCCAAAATGACCACTTTACTTACTACAACCAACTGCGTATGCGCAGATTGACGCGACTTGCACTTACAAACACGGCATTCTGACTCTACCCAACACAAGCTTCACTTTGACACCTTCCACGACCCATTTAAGCCCATAGCGGCCCATCTCTAACCCAAACACACCCCCACATACCCCCCAAATGCCTGCTTTCTATACTACGGCCAGACTGCGCATGCGCAGACTACTGAAAATGGACGAACCATTAGTCCAGTCGGATGCTCCTCAATGAGAGCTTCAAAAATAGACCTCATACGACACCATAGGATCATTAGGGGCTCACCGAGATCCCAAAACGTCCACCCCGTATGGGCCTATACCCCATAGCCATGCAGTATAAGCCTATGGGCTTACCCAGGCCTCGGTGAACTTTTTCCAAAAAATTCACCGTTTCGCTTCGAAACTCTTCCCATCGTGTTCTAAATGACGAGACGTGAAAAACAAATCCAAACAACCCATATCAAAATGAACGTGTGTGAATTTCCCAGGTTGAACCTATACCTCCATATAGCCAGTATTAAGCTATATGAGCCTATATACAGACCTACCCGGTACTTTTCCAAAAATTTCACCGTTTCGCTTCGAAAACCTTCCCATCGTGTTGTAAATGACGAGACAAGAAAAACGAGATCCCATAAGCCATAGTAACACCCACAAAAAACATTGACCACCCCTCCCCCCCCCATAGCCAGAATGGGGCTATATGGACCTCTATAAAGGCCTTCGCGGTACTTTTAGAAAAATTTCACCGTTTCGCTCCGGGACCCTTACCATTGTGATTTTCTTGGCGAGACGAGAAAAACGAGACCCCACAAGCCATAGTAACACCCACAAACAATTTTGGCCACCCCTCCCTCCATATAGCCAGTATGGAGCTATACCCATACAGGCATTTCCCCGTATATTGTATATTGTACGAGTCCGTATTCCGCATTTTATCTATTTATTTATTTATTTATTTTATTGGTTTATTTATTTATTTCTGTGAAAACACCCGATTGACTGGATAGGCAGGCCCAGATAAGCCCGGGGGACCGATATTTGCCGTTTGAGATAGAGTCGATAGGAGCATATTCTAGGGTAAAGTCCGTGTTCCGTTTTTTATATCTGGAGACATTTTACATGCACCCTCTAGAGGGCAGCACCATCGATGCCAAAGGGAAATACCTTTTTGTTTGTTTATTTTTTGCGGAGATATACTGGACAATAAACGCTCGACCCTCGGGTCGCACGGATGCTAGACTCGTCCAAATAACATCGTCCAACACCTATATGTTTATTACTATAAGTCTTCCTTCCTATGGTTTCAGGTATTTTTTTCGACCCTCCCCGCTCCAAAGTCACACCCGATGGAGTCAAGGAGCTCTCTCGTGTTGGAGGTAGTTTTTGGCCTCTTGAGGAACAACGCCCCCTGGCGAATTTTTGTTTGTTCCTCAATTGCGTTACTAATATTTTCAATATAATACATGCATATATACCAAAGAATTACCGTGCTACTGAAGTATTTCCGATGTCCTTCGTGGGCAACTGGGTTAGGTTATGTAAGTAAGACATGCCCTACGACAAATTCTCAACTCGGTTAACCTCAACTCGGAAAGGGTTTAAAGATTTCCACCGCGGTGTAAACGTTCCAACCGCGATGGAAACATTTACACCACGATGAAAACCTTGACACCGCAGTGAAAACATTTTTAAGAATTTAGATTGATTTTCGCTGAAAAACAGGAAGCAGAAATTGTGACGACGTTACACGGAACGCTAGAAATCTGAAGAAATTCTGTGTTAAACAAGAAAATGTGTGTAGAAAATAATCGGAGAAGTAAAGAACCCCCCTCCCCCCCCCCCCCCCACCCCCTCTGCCGTAAACTCAGAAAGCGATGTGTTCACATCAATTTCATGTCCTGGCACATATATACCTATGGTATTCAGAAGCAGGTAGTTCTTCTTCAATTTGCAGCTTTTTATTCTGGAGTTCGGGAGGCCTGACTGTTTAAAATGGATTTCACATTCAAATGTATTTTGTCAGATATCTTTTTCTGTTTTCCAGTTGAAGTAAGCAAATGACTCTGGACAAAGGAGCACTGACTCAGTGATGGTAAAGAGTTGATCTCATATTCTATCATGTACATTGTGTAAGCCCATCTTGACAGACAGCTGTTATTGACTTTCAGACAGGAATACCCACCAGCTGTTAAATGTGAACCCGCCGTGGAATATCAGGAAAACGAAACCGTATTTCGTCAGCTTCCATAGCATGACCTCATTCACTTTCCACAGACTTTGACGATGGCTAAAGAGGAAACTGATGATGGCGTCTCGACTGACTGGTTGGAAGAACACCGAACGAACTCATGGTTTTCAGAAAATATGACCGATCTGATCGAGAGATAACAGTAAAGCAAGAAATGCCCACCTTCGACGAACATATATAGACCCTTGTAATGGAACTACCCACCAAAACAAGCTAATCACATTCCCACACGTCGGATGATGCAGTTAATTCGAATATATATTGTGTGTACAGAGTAAGTGAATCTGAACGTCTCATGGGTGATATATTTGACACACGAGCAATTGTCTTTATCAAATGTAGTGATAGAAAATTGTCTTTTCCTCTTATCGTCTTGGAAATGCGGTTAGATAAACTGAATTAGGTGTAGGCTACCCTTTTCGTGTAAAGATATTGTCAGCCTCAAAATATCTTAGCTGCCTTAAGTGGAGAGATATATATGGAGTCCACATGTCGGGCCCCAATTTGTATTCTATCCGAATTTCCGTGGTCAAGGTCTTCATGTTTTTTCCATCACCTGTTCTCCGGATCCTGTTGCCATCGTTCGACATTTATACAAGGTCACAGGTATAGGAGCATCAAGCGATGCCAGCTGTCATCACCGCGAATGTACGTCATCAAAATGGCCATCTTCCTGTGGTAACAACTTTAATGAATATTACAGTGCTACTCCGTTAAGTTGAAAAATACAAAACAGTTGTTCGTTAATCCTCTTCGAGATATCGACAAATGAAAGAGACCCTGTTTACATTCAAGATCAATTAACGTCTTATTTGGTATTTACATCTATTAGCCTATATATACACACGTCACCTTGGTTTCAATATCAACCTTCATGGTTTATACCTATTCCGGATCTGTAGGTCGGTATCTAACATGTACCGCTCAAAGAAATGGAAGCACCATACTAAATAAATGTAATCAACCCCATTTCTTTTGTAATTTCTGAAGAGGTGATTAGTGGCAGATGTAACATGCGCTCAGGACAGTATTGTCAAACGCATGATAACCAGACATGGGAGAAGTCACACATATGTTCACAGTTTCAGGAGCATCTAAATGTTCAGCATCTAAATGTTCATGCTCCTGAGGAAAAAAGAATGATCACAAAAGCGAAATAAATCACGTGATTATGTACAATAGAACTAAATAGCCTTGTTTTGCATTGTGGCGTTGTTTTGACCAATAGACCTAAACCGGATGACGTTTTACCCCTCTCACAAATACGTGATAGAGTGTGCCGTCATCAAGTTTTATTTCTATTGGGAAATATTCTTATCGTTATGGTTAGGCCCCAGTAGTAGGGAAAGTGCATATTCGTTATCGTTTTCCAGGGAGGTAACTCTTGGTTCCCCTTTTTCCAGGTTAAAGGTATAGGGGACGCCACATCGCCTTTTACCTCTGTGACGCCTGTGGCGCCAGGGGGCGCCACCAGCTCAAGGTCACGTGGAGGTCAAAAGTAGTTCCGGCAACCTTTGTATTCCTCCGCGTTCTGGTGGTAATGCCGTCACTTCCGCGGACAGAACGTAGTCCCATGTCAACCAAGTGACTTCCAATGTTAATGTATACGGGGAATGCCTAAAAAGAGTATGGGAATAGACGTGTTGTGCCCGGGGTGGGTCTCTACTGGACCGAATGGGTCGAGTGAGGTGTCAAAGTGAAGCGCTCCTCGAGGGCCATTCAGTCATGGGTGAATGCATGTAAAATTAGGATTTTTTCCCAAAAATATATAAAGCGGAACACGGACTTTAACCCTAAAATAGGGGGAACCCCCTATCAACTCTAGCCAAAGGGCTAATATCGGTCTCCGGGCTTATCGGGGCCTGTCTATCAAGTCAATGGGGTGGGTGCATGTAAAATTAGGATTTGTCCCCGAAACTATAAAAAGCGGAACACGGACTTTACCCCTAAACTAGGGGGAAACCCCTATCAACTCTAGCCATAAGGGCTAATATCGGTCCCCGGGCTTATCGGGGCCTGCCTATCAAGTCAATGGGGTGGGTGCATGTACAATTAGGATTTTTTCCCGAAAATATAAAAAGCGGAAAACGGACTTTACCCCTAAACTAGGGGAAAACCCCTATCAACCCTAGCCAAAAGGGCTAATATCGGTCCCCGGGCTTACTGGGGCCTGCCTATCAAGTCAATGGGGTGGGTGCATGTAAAATTGGGATTTGTCCCCGAAACTATAAAAAGCGGAACACGGACTTTACCCCTAAAATAGGGGAAAACCCCTATCAACTCTAACCAAAAGGGCTAATATCGATCCCCGGGCTTATCGGGGCCTGCCTATCAAGTCAATGGGGCGGGTGCATGTAAAATTAGGATTTGTCCCCGAAACTATAAAAAGCGGAACACGGACTTTACCCCTAAAATAGGGGAAAACCCCTATCAACTCTAACCAAAACGGCTAATATCGATCCCCGGGCTTATCGGGGCCTGCCTATCAATTCAATGGGGTGGGTGCATGTCAAATTAGGATTTTCTTCCGAAACTATAAAAAACGGAACACGGACTTTACCCCTACAATAGGGGTCTGTATTATACAATATAAGGGGAAATGGCTGTATGGGTATGGGGATGGTCAATTTTTTTTGTGGGTGTTACTATGGGTTGTGGGGTCTCGTTTTTCTCGTCTCGCCGAGAAAAATACAATGGGCGGGGTCCCGGAGCGAATCGGTGAAATTTTTCGAAAAATACCGGGTAGGGCTGTATATAGGCCTATATGCTGGCCATGGGGGGTATAGGTCCAACCTGGGAAATTCACACACGTTCATTGTGATATGGGTTGCTTGGATTTGTTTTCCACGTCTCGTCATTTAGAACACGATGGGAAGGGTCTCGGAGCGAAAAAAGTAACGGGTAGCCCATATAGTCCCATAGGCTGGCTATATGGGGGTATAGGTTCAACCTGGGAAATTCGCACACGGTCATTGTGATATGGGTTGGTTGGTCTTGTTTTTCACACGTCTTGTCATTTAGAACATGATGGGAAGGGTCCCGGAGCGAAACGGTGAATTTTTTGGAAAAGTACCATATAGCCCATATAGTCCCATAGGCTGGCTATGGAAGGGATAGGTCCATCCTGGGAAATTCACACACGTTCATTGTGATATGGGTTGTTTGGTCTTGTTTTTCACGTCTCGTCATTTAGAACACGATGGGAAGGGTCCCGAAGCGATTTTTGGAAAAAGTTCACCGATACCTGGGTAAGCCCATAGGCCTATACTGCATGGCTATGGGTGTATAGGTCCATACGGGGTGAACGTTTTGGGGTCTAGGTGAGCCCCTAATGGTCCTATGGTGTCGTATGAGGTCTTATTTTTGTAATCTATCGACTCATGGTTCGTCCGTGTGCAAGAGTCTGCGCATGCGTAGTCTGGCCATAGTATAGAAAGCAGGCATGTTGGGGGGGGGGTATGTGGGGGTGTGTTTGGGGTAGAGATGGACCACTATGGGTCCAAATGGGTCGTGCAATGTGTCAAAGTGAAGCTTGTATGGGGTAGAGTTACACTGGCGTGTTTTTAAATGCAAGTCGCGTCAATCTGCGCATGCGCAGTTGGGTGTAGTAAGTAAAGTGACCATTTTGGGGTGCGTGGAGGTGTGTTTGGGGTAGAGAGGGACCATCCTTGGTCCGATTGTGTCGTGGGAGGTGTTATCTTGTAGCTCTCAGGGTGTACATCCCGATTTGAGGGATGTCCATATCATCTGTGACGTCATCGGTGACGTCATCAGTACGAGTAGTAGCGAAAGTGGGCATTTGGGGGCAGTGAAGGAAGGTATTTGGTGTAGAGATGGACCATCCATATCTGTCATGCATTATACCATATCTTTGTTGTGTTATACTACATCTGTCCTGCATTATACCATATATGTCCTGTATTATACCAAATCTGCCCTGTATTATACAGTATCTGTGCTGTATTATACCAAATCTGTGCTGTATTATACCAAATCTGTGCTGTATTATACAATATCTGTCCTGTGTTATACCATATCTGTGCTGTATTATAAAATATCTGTCCTGTATTATACAATATCTGTCCAGTATTCTGCAATATATGTTCTGTATTATACCAAACCTGTCCTGTATTATACAGTATCTGTCCTGTAATGTACCATATATGTCCTGTATTATACCATATCTGCTCTGTATTATACAATATTTCTCCTCTATTATACCATATCTGTGCTGCATTATACCATATCTGTCCTGTATTGTACCATATATGTCCTGTATTATACCAAATCTGTGCTGTATTATACAATATTTGCCCTCTATTATACCATATCTGTGCTGCCATTATACCATATCTGTCCTGAATTATACAATATCTGTCCTGTATTATACCAAATCTGTCCTGCTTTGTACCATATTTGTCCTGTATTATACAATATATGTCCTGTATTATACCAAATCTGTGCTGTATTATACCATATTTGTCCTGTATTGTACCATATATGTCCTGTATTATACAATATATGTTCTGTATTATACAATCGGATAGCCGTTGTCGTGAATAACAACAAGTTCAGCAATGTTCATACAGTTTATTATCCCCAACGTTACATCATACCCAGGCTGGGGGAGCCGCCCTGGGCATGTTTAGTATGTTCACAGCAAAACAACTTGAAATATCAAATACCATGTTTTATTATTTAACGCACCGTCACATTAGGTACAAGTGTTTACTGAGCTCAAGTCAACGATCAGCATGTAGACATATAGAGTATGTACGGCATGTTATGGTATTCATCAGTGCACGGGTGACGCATTCAGTCGAGGGGGTCGGTCAGCTTGGTAACGAAAAACGTAACATTGGTCACCCTCTCCACTGTCCACTTGGTGTTAGGGCGTTGTCGTTGGGCCCATTCCAAGCGATCCACGGTGTCCAGTTTCTCCAGCATCGTCTCTATCGACACTCGGTTAATGATGGTAAACGGTTGGTCAAATACCTGGATGTTACTGCTCGGGTAAAAGTATCGCACTTGGACTGTCTCCTTATGCTGCAGCACATAACCAAACGCCAGATTCAATCTGAAGGCCGTAGTTTGATCTTTGAAGATGGCTTCCACGTAGCTACGTAGACGGGCGAGGTCGGTCAGTCGGAAATTGTAGATATCTTGAATAGGGCGATGACGGTTGAAACAGTGCCGTATCATGGACCAATGGCGCCGATATATGTCACTCACTGGATGGGCGTCCTGTAAGAGATCGCTAGGAACATTTATGGGCTCGTCCAGAAAATGTTCGATGTTGTCAGGCGTATGACTCGAAACCGTAACGGTGGGGTCCGGCTGGATATCCAGGTTCTTCTGAACTGTGGGTATAGGCGGGCTCTCCGTCATCGCATCACCAGTGGCGTTCGTCTCCCCGGGCTCATCTTCACTGGGTTTGACCTTCCGCGGCTCCTCTTCAGTGGAAAGTTGTCGCCCAAACCGTAGAGACGGGGCATGAATCAAACGTTGGTGTCGCAGCAACTGACTGGGTCGTTTGAAGAGTTGACCACAATCCTTACATTGTTCCGTCGCGCCCTCGTGGAATGAGCGTTCGTGGCGCAGTAAAGGATCCTTCCGATTAAATGATCGTGCGCAGGTTATACAAGTATACCGTGCATCGTTGTGGGTGGAGGTTTCGTGGCGGTGCAAGTCGTGCAGACGAGTAAACTGCTGCTGGCAAGTTGTGCAAGTGAACATCTTGGGGGTTGACAAAGTGTCTGATGAAACGGCCAGGCCGCTTCCCTTTTATAGCACGCTAGCTGGTGATCTATATTTAGCACACTCAGTTCAACTATCCCCAAGTCGAGGGCCGAGCCGTGACATCTTCGGTAACCTCCGTGTCTCTTCGGGCACCTCCGTGACATCTTCGGTCACCTCCGTGTCTCTTTGGTCACCTCCGTAACTACCCGGCTGTTCCCGTGTAAACCCGGATGGATCTCCGTGTCTCTTCGGTGATCTCCGTGACATCTTCGGTCACCTCCGTGTCTCTTCGGTCACCTCCGTAACGTCAACGATCAACATGTAGACATATAGAGTATGTACGGCATGTTATGGTATTCATCTGTGCATGAGTGACGCATTCAGCCGATGGGGGTGGTCGGTCAGCTTGGTAACGAAAAACGTGGCATTGGTCATCCTCTCTACGACCCATTGTGTGTTGGGGCGTTGTTGTTGGGCCCATTCCAAGGGATCCACGGTGTCCAGTTTCTCCAGCATCGCCTCTAGCGACGCCCGGTTAATGATGGTAAACGGTTGGTCAAATACCCGGATATCACTGCTCGGGTAAAAATATCGGGCTTGGCCTGTGTCCTTATGCTGCAGCACATAACCAAACGCCAGATTCAACTTGAAGGTCGTAGTTTGATCGTTGAAGATGGCTTCCACGTAGCTGCGTAGACGGGCGAGGTCGGTCAGTCGGAAATTGTAGATATCTTGAATAGGGCGATGACGGTAGAAACAGTGCCGGATCATGGGCCAAAGGCGCCGATAGATGTCACTCACTGGATGGTCTTCGTGTAACAGATCGCTAGGAACATTTATGGGTTCGTCCACGAAGTGTACTTTGCCATCCACATCGCACAAAATCTGGCCCAAGGTCTTGTCGTCGGAATTTGACTGTTGAATTAGGGCGACATCATCATCGGCCCTCGTGCGATGGGTGGGAGTTCCCCCTGTCTCGATATTGATGCCTACGGGCTCTTCTACCTGCAAACGTGGCTGCGGAACAGGGTTTCGTGTCCGTTGGTGTCGCAGCAACTGACTGCTCAGTTTGAAAAGCCGACCACATTCTTCGCATGGACGCTTGGGTACTTCATGGCGTGCACGTGTGTGGCGCTGTAAATGATCCGAGCGCTGAAACGACAGTGTACATATCATACAGCTATACCGGGCTGTTCCTTCGTGCTTGGTAGCCTCATGGCGGCGCAAGTCGTGCAGACGAGTGAATGATTTCGAGCACGTAGTACAAGTGAACATCTTGGTGGTTGACAGAGTGTCTGATGAAACGGCCAGGCCGCTTCCCTTTTATAGCACGCTAGCTGATATCATGTTTGGGCACCTCCGTGTCTCTTCGGCCACCTCCGTGTCTTTTCGGGAAGTGACCGAAGAGACTCGGAAGTGAACGACATTGTGGGAAAAACCCCACAGACAGGTCAGTACATGTGCTATCATGTTCACACTCCGTCACCGAAAAGACACGGACTGAAGATGGCGGACCTCGCTCGGTGGTGGTGGTGATGGTGGGAGCTCCCGTGTGGCAGAGCTCTTGGATCGGAGCGCTTGGAGCTCAAAGCGCGTGGAGCTCAGAGCTCGGAAGTGACATTTGCATATGACCTCTGTGAGGTCACTTCCGCTTCCGTTCACGTGACCGGAACTGGCCTTTGACCCCGGCGCGCAAATTGACCAACCGTTTACCATCATTAACCGAGTGTCGCTAGAGACGATGCTGGAGAAACTGGACACCGTGGATCCCTTGGAATGGGCCCAACGACAACGCCCCAACACCAAGTGGACAGTGGAGAGGGTGACCAATGTTACGTTTTTCGTTGCCAAGCTGACCGGCCCCCTCGGCTGAATGCGTCACCCGTGCACTGATGAATACCATAACATGCCGTACATACTCTATATGTCTACATGCTGATCGTTGACTTGAGCTCAGTAAACACTTGTACCTAATGTGACGGTGCGTTAAATAATAAAACATGGTATTTGATATTTCAATTTGTTTTGCTGTGAACATACTAAACATACCCAGGGCGGATCCCCCAGCCTGGGTATGATGTAACATTGGGGATAATAAACTGTATGAACATTGCTGAACTTGTTGTTATTCACGACAACGGCTATCCGATTGTATAATACAAAACATATATTGTATAATACAGGACATATATGGTACAATACAGGACAGATATGGTATAATACAGCACAGATTTGGTACAAAACAGGACAGATTTGGTATAATACAGGACAGATATTGTATAACACAGGACAGATATTGCATAATACAGCACAGATATGGTATAATTCAGGACAGATATGGTATAATGCAGCACAGATATGGTATAATAGAGGGCAAATATTGTATAATACAGCACAGATTTGGTATAATACAGGACATATATGGTACAATACAGGACAGATATGGTATAATGCAGCACAGATATGGTATAATAGAGAAGAAATATTGTATAATACAGAGCAGATATGGTATAATACAGGACATATATGGTACATTACAGGACAGATACTGTATAATACAGGACAGGTTTGGTATAATACAGAACATATATTGTATAATACAGCACAGATTTGGTATAATACAGAACATATATTGTATAATACAGGACAAATATGGTACAAAACAGGACAGATTTGGTATGATACAGGACAGATATTGTATAACACAGGACAGATATTGCATAATACAGCACAGATATGGTATAATTCAGGACAGATATGGTATAATGCAGCACAGATATGGTATAATAGAGGGCAAATATTGTATAATACAGCACAGATTTGTTATAATACAGGACATATATGGTACAATACAGGACAGATATGGTATAATGCAGCACAGATATGGTATAATAGAGAAGAAATATTGTATAATACAGAGCAGATATGGTATAATACAGGACATATATGGTACATTACAGGACAGATACTGTATAATACAGGACAGGTTTGGTATAATACAGAACATATATTGCAGAATACTGGACAGATATTGTATAATACAGGACAGATATTGTATAATACAGCACAGATATGGTATAACACAGGACAGATATTGTATAATACAACACAGATTTGGTATAATACAGCACAGATTTGGTATAATACAGGACAGATACTGTATGATACAGGGCAGATTTGGTATAATACAGGACATATATGGTATAATAGAGAACAAATATGGTACAATACAGGACAGATTTGGTATAATACAGGACAGATATTGTATAACATAGGACAGGTATGGTATAATACAGGACATATATGGTATAATGCAGGACAGATGTGGTATAACACAACAAAGATATGGTATAATGCATGACAGATATGGATGGTCCATCTCTACACCAAATACCTTCCTTCACTGCCCCAAAATGCCCACTTTCGCTACTACTCGTACTGATGACGTCACCGATAACGTCACAGATGATATGGACATCCCTCAAATCGGGATGTACACCCCGAGAGCTACAAGATAACACCTCCCACGACACAATCGGACCAAGGATGGTCGCTCTCTACCCGAAACACACCTCCACGCACCCCCAAAATGGTCACTTTACTTACTACACCGAACTGCGCATGCGCAGATTGACGCGACTTGCATTTAAAAACACACCAGTGTGACTCTACCACATACATGCTTCACTTTGACACGTTGGACGACCCATTTGGACCCATAGTGGTCCATCTCTACCCCAAACACACTCACACATACCCCCCAACATGCCTGCTTTCTATACTACGGCCAGACTACGCATGCGCAGACTCTTGCACACGGACGAACCATCAGTCGATACATTACAAACTCCACGAGAGCTTCAAAATAAGACCTCATACGACACCATAGGACCATTAGGGGCTCACCTAGACCCCAAAACTTTCACCCCGTATGCAGTATTGGCCTATGGGCTTACCCAGGTCTCGGTGAACTTTTTCCAAAAATTTCACCGTTTCGCTCCGGGACCCTTCCCATCGTGTTCTAAATGACGAGACGTGAAAAACAAGACCAAACAACCCATATCACAATGAACGTGTGTGAATTTCCCAGGATAGACCTATCCCTTCCACATAGCCAGCCTATGGGACTATATGGGCTATATGGTACTTTTCCAAAAATTTCACCGTTTCGCTCCGGGACCCTTCCCATCATGTTCTAAATGACGAGATGTGAAAAACAAGACCAACCAACCCATATCACAATGAACGTGTGTGAATTTCCCAGGTTGAACATATACCCCCATATAGCCCGCCTATGGGACTATATGGGTTACCCGGTAAATTTCACCGTTTCGCTCCGAGACCCTTCCCATCGTGTTCTAAATGACGAGACGTGAAAAACAAATCCAAGCAACCCATATCACAATGAACGTGTGTGAATTTCCCAGGTTGGACCTATACCCCCCATGGCCAGCCTATAGGCCTATATACAGCCCTACCCGGTACTTTTCGAAAAATTTCACCGATTCGCTCCGGGACCCCTCCCATTGTATTTTTCTCGGCGAGACGAGAATAACGAGACCCTACAACCCATAGTAACACCCACAAAAAAGTTGACCATCCCCATACCCATACAGTCATTTTCCCTTATATTGTATAATACAGACCCCTATTGTAGGGGTAAAGTCCGTGTTCCGCTTTTTATAGTTTCGGAAGAAAATCCTAATTTGACATGCACCCACCCCATTGAATTGATAGGCAGGCCCCGATAAGCCCGGGGATCGATATTAGCCCTTTTGGTTAGAGTTGATAGGGGTTTTCCCCTATTTTAGGGGTAAAGTCCGTGTTCCGCTTTTTATAGTTTCGGGGACAAATCCTAATTTTACATGCACCCACCCCATTGACTTGATAGGCAGGCCCCGATAAGCCCGGGAATCGATATTAGCCTTTTTGGTTAGAGTTGATAGGTGTTTTCCCCTATTTTAGGGGTAAAGTCCGTGTTCCGCTTTTTATAGTTTCGGGGACAAATCCTAATTTTACATGCACCCACCCCATTGACTTGATAGGCAGGACCCAGTAAGCCCGGGGACCGATATTAGCCCTTTTGGCTAGGGTTGATAGGGGTTTTCCCCTATTTTAAGGGTAAAGTCCGTATTCCGCTTTTTATATTTTCGGGAAAAAATCCTAATTTTACATGCACCCACCCCATTGACTTGATAGGCAGGCCCCGATAAGCCCGGGGACCGATATTAGCCCTTTTGGCTAGAGTTGATAGGGGTTTTACCCTAGTTTAGGGGGAAAGTCCGTGTTCCGCTTTTTATAGTTTCGGGGACAAATCCTAATTTACATGCACCCACCCCATTGACTTGATAGACAGGCCCCGATAAGCCCGGAGACCGATATTAGCCCTTTTGGCTAGAGTTGATAGGGGTTTTCTCCTATTTTAGGGTTAAAGTCCGTGTTCCGCTTTTTATACTTTCGGGAAAAAATCCTAATTTTACATGCACCCATCCATGACTGAATGGCCCTCGAGGAGCGCTTCACTTTGCCACCTCACTCGACCCATTCGGTCCACTAGGGACCCACCCCTGGCACAAAACGTCTATTCCCATACTCTTTTTAGGCATTCCCCGTATACATGTACATTAACATTGGAAGTCACTTGGTTGACATGGGACTACGTTCTGTCCGCGGAAGTGACGGCATTACCACCAGACCGCGGAGGAATACAAAGGTTGCCGGAACTACTTTTGACCTTCACGTGGGCTTGAGCTGGTGGCGCCCCCTGGCGCCACAGGCGCCACAGAGGTAAAAGGCGATGTGGCGTCCCCTATACCTTTAACCTGGAAAAAGGGGAACCAAGAGTTACCTCCCTGGAAAACGATAATGAATATGCACTTTCCCTACTACTGGCCCCCTGCTGATATCTATAGTACCATTCTGTTGGGCATTTCGAACGAATATGTACGGAGTTCGCCAATATGCCGGCCTACAGGTATCAGAGTTTTTTTTTGACAGCCTCAGTTATGCTCATGGCTGCCATTTTGAATTTACCAATGATTCCATGTTCGGGAGTTATGATGAAATAGGCTCATAATGACCCAATGTGATTAACTATGAAGTCATGAAATGTCAACTCTCTACTTTTTGTCGTCTCGGGGAAAGCAACTTGGGTATGGAGGGAGGGCATAATGCGGGTTGTCTTTAGATTATATATACTGATGCCATTTAGAAAGTAGATAACATGTATATCCAATTATTTTTAGGATGACACTTTCTCGGTAGAGCACAAATACTAGTGATGGATGGGTCAGTCCCGTGCGAGACTCGAACCCGCGTCTCCAGGACCTTCTGAGGACGCGGGTTCGACTCTCGCACGGGACTGGCCCATCCAGCACTAATTTGTGCTTTACTGAGAAAGTGTCATCCTAAAAATAATTGGATATAAATGTCTTTAGCTTATTTGTTTTCTATCCAGGGGCTGCATATCTTTCATTTAACAGGTTGGAGAGAACCACCTCCCTAAAGTGTAATTGTAGTGGTCGTTTTTGCCCCATAAAGTATCGGAGACGGTGAGCCCTATCCCCCCATTCCGGACTGCAAGCCGATTAGTCCAGCTGCGACCGTGATGTCATAATGTTATTGAATATTCATGGCATGGGCGCTCAGAACACCAAATTCAATTGAATTACGCAGTATCCTATATAACGACTTGTACGATTGGGTAGCATTGACAGGATATTAATTTATTCAGATTGGCGAACTTTCTTACCTCCATTTTAGAGCGGTGGTTCTCTTTAACCTTTTTAAGTCAGTTTGGCGGCCATCTTCGATTTTTGAACGTCTAAATTATTAAATTAGGCATGATATCCGATATGTTCGAAATCTGCAGGCCCAAGTTGAACTAAAAACATATGCCAACTTTTCACAGATAGGTTATTTTGAGAAATCTCGCTAAATTTACGTGTATTTTGTACGCTGTAGGGGGCTAACAGATTTGATGACCAGAATAAGATGATACAGGTATACTGAACTAGGTGAAAGGGAAAACTAAAGCCGTCAAAGTCCAGCTCTAAAGAATGCAGTGTGGTAGATTCAAACTACCGGTATTCAATTATCAGAATCCATCGTAGATTGTTCGCTAAACTTATCAACCTCTTCACCGCGCATTCTCCATTTCACAGGCTCACCCCAATATGATCCTGCCCCCAATAGCGAGAGATGACCTTTACGACGTGGCTATGATGTATAGGGAAAATCCCCGCCCACACGGTTCAGTTTGAATCCGATCGAACAACTTAAGTTTTGCACTCGAGCGAACTACTTTCATGTGCTCTGCCCATCTGAACATAGAAAACAATCTCTAGATCTTTCTTTTTAACGCTAGGTCAACATAGGTATTCTGCAGAAATGAGAAGTAATCGGAATGTTCTACAAACATAGATTTCAATCTATGTGATGTCAATTACGGCGGTGTGCCGCTCGGGCGGGAATCGTGTCCGAAAATCTGACTGGCAGATCATACCCCAGTGAGGTGGTTGTAAACTTATTCCATTTCGGCTGCAGGTCACGGATTTGGGGCGACGGTATATCTACCGCGCGCAGTACGGGAACTTTTGCGAAACAATCTCGATCTGTTGTGTGGTTTCTAGATCGAGAAGAGGTTTGTGAACGATTACAATGTTAACTTTATTCAATTTTATTTATCTTCCCAAAGTGTTTTAGGATAATTTTATTGGCTATCGGGCTAGCTGAAACACAACCTTCCAGCAGAGTTATCCCGTCTTTGTGACACTGAATATAGCTTTATATCAAACTCCGAACAGGGCATGTCAGCTGAACGACTATCGTCTGGCTACAAGCACTGCCCGCAATTGAAAATATCGTTAACACGCTCTCAGCGTTGAGATTACTCCACAATATATACCTTCCTTCTTTCCGCTAGAAGCCTTTGTTTCATCAACCAAATATATCCCAAAAGTATTTAATGAATAGCTTACACCGAAAAAGAAGTTAGATTCTTGATTTTTCTCGCCGTTCTCAACGGATCTATTTGCGTAGGGAGCTACATATGTGCGTGATTAGTCCCATCGTAGCAAACCCACGTGTTCCCTGGTCTTCGGGTCTGTGCTAGAGCATTCGAATGCGGGCAGTGCTTGTAGCCAGGCGATAGTCGTTCAGCTGACATGCCCTGTTCGGAGTTTGCCTTTATATGTAGTCCAGCGCGGACATACGTCAGAGCTCAGTTTGACCAACCAGTGCCCGACTACGGCGATGTTCCTCTGGACTGAGCCGTTGATTCTCAACATGTAGTTAGATAGGCCAAATTGACAACTTTTTTCTGTACAAAATCAAACCTCGCTTATTTGAACTAACTTAGTTGATTAGGCATATTCACTCATATATGGGTTAAAGATCAACGGTAAATCTTTGCGAGGGAGGCTAACAAGTCCGCGCTGCCCGATAGCCGCCATTCTTCATTCACACAGGCTCTTTGCTATAGCCGATTCACGTGATTGAGGGCTTTTATGCAGAGGTCTAAACATAAAGGAACTCGATACGGGACTCACCGAGAGGTATGCAGTCACCCACCTATGTGTAGGTATTCAGTCACCCCTGTATGTGAAGTTATGGAGTCACCCCCGCACATCGCTGGTGATCGATCGCTAGCCTCACACCGCTGACCTGGCGGTTACTTGCCGAAGGGCGGTGTTTCTCTCCGAGTAGCCTACTACTCCGGCTTTCTCCACCTCTCAAAGTGACTGTCATCATATGAGCGAAACAACATTGAGTGTGACAGTAGACCAAATCTCTCTCTCCCCTCCCCTCTTCCCGTATTTGAAGGATCCATGATACATATAAGTCATTCATAACGTTTTGCGTTGATTGAAAATATTTATACCGGTACTTCTATGTGGAAGTATGAGCAATATTTATTCTAATTCGTCTTGGACATGTATTTCATCGGGTTTCAAATTTTTGATTGAAAGTAAATGTGAATAATACGCTCCTTTCGGATCTTACACGGATAAAATGGTGGCACAGTTCTTAGTCCGTCATATGTGCTAAATTTAGGAACTTTCTTTTAAATACCCCAGTAATGCAGGAGTTTGTAGAAACTGATTGTAAAACCTTGTTGAGAGGAATGTGTGAGACTACAAGTATGGCTCTTCGCCATGAGATGGAACATCTAAGAGTTAGTGGAATTATTCCAACAGCCTATTTTACATTTAAATAGCCCCGTTTCAGTGCCTAAGGCGCTAATTTTATTGCAACGCTGTCACGATTATGCAAATAATGTATGGTGTTTATTGAGTGATGACGTTCATTCCAAAAGACCTGAAGCGGTTTAGTGAGACATTGGCCCCATGAGGTGCGGTTTGGAGTGCCGAAATGACATCACGTACGAAAGACATTTTTCAGTTAGCATACAGTTTATTATCTTGTCATATGCTCTGGGTATTTTCTAGGCTCTGAGTTTTAACGTTAAAGAATAACAGTATCTTGAGGTACATGTACCGTAGTGGTTTTTGAACAATCGTCTATTTTGGGATGAATGAAAGCAACTCACTTTTCTCTCCGTAAACATACGAAGCCAGTCGAGAACCAAGATAAACTTAACCCCGCAATATTCACCGTGTCAATAGTTTGTTGCTTTCCAAATAATGTTTAGGTTCTGGACTGGCTTCATACGTTTACGGAGAGAAAAGTGAGTTTTCACCTCAAAATAGACCATTTTGCACTAATCCACTACTTCAAGATGTTATTAAAAAAACATTATACTCAAAGGACCTTGTACGTTAAGGTGGACAAACCGCCCCCAGCTGAGGTACGATTGTAGATGAAAAATGAAACTTAAAATATGAAATGCTCGTCTCGATTAACATAAACTATGACTAAGCTCTCCAAAGTGGTAGGTTTGTGGGAAATTGACAGTTTTGGGTTGAAAAAGCACGGTTTGCCTATCTGTACATATATGAAGATAAACTATAACCACAAAAATATTGACACATGACAGTCCTCTTTCGAATCCCTATTGTCAGTCCGGCCCAACTCCTAAATGAGTAACCTTTCTCCTATTCTGCCAATTTGTTTCCAGATTAGGAAACACAACATAATGTTTCCTAAACAGGAAACCATGTCAACTTTCCAAAATAGGAAACACTTTAATGTTTCCTAAATAGGAAACCATGTCATGTTTCCTGAATAGGAAACCCTATATATACTTCCTAAACAGGAAACACTGCATTGTTCATTTTCACACTTTGTCTTTGGAAAAACATATGTATACATGTATTAATCATCCGTTTTAGCAAACAGTAATGTCCGTTGTTCTCAATACATTTTTCCAGGATATATGGAATCGTATCCATGTGTACATGTGTGTATGTGTGCCAAGGACAAAATAGTACATTTATATTGAATTATTAGGAGCTGCATCAATTGCAGATGCACACATTCTAGTTTTATTTTTTTTGCTACAAACACAGTCCATGGCAACTGAATATAGCCAACTTTATTCTAAAATACCAACAGCACTGAATAACATCTTTGTGCTGCTCTGGAGGTTGTTCAAACAAGGAGTATATTGCATCTTTATCTTTCTTGATCTTTAGTGTCAAACCCAGATTCAGTCTATGAAGAACCTGCTATAATAATGGTAACTTGGGTATTTAATTATAGTAAACATTTGGTCTCTTTCCCTGTAATACTTCACCCTCTGAGTAAAGTAGTTCAGTGTGTGTTTAAAAGTCATAAAACTCCTGGAGTCTGTCAATTGCTATAGTCTGTCAATTGCTATATCTCACAGCCTCAAAGTTGAACTAGGTGGCTCATGAAGCTTGTGGCTATGCCTGTAAATAAGTCCCTGTCATTAAACAGATAAAACTGAAACTGTCCCGAGAGCTGGGTCAGCCAGCCAAACAGACTGGCACATCGGTACATCATAAAATCAAGTGGAAGCTACATCTACATGTAAACCTGTGGTCTGGTTAGAAATCCAGATAGGAAACCTTAACGTCACAAATTTTAAAACTAGCTGTAGAATGGTTGGTTTGGGTGGTTTGATACTGGAATGCATGGAGAGGAATCTGTGACATTTTGGCACATGACATTTCAGCAGGCAACATTTTGGCACAAAAGGAGAGACATTTCGGCGCACGATCTTTTGTCAATTTTAGCTGTTAATAACCTAAACAGATCTGTTATAATTGAGTACTATCCAGGTTCGAGGTACATGAATACATTAATGTACAGAAATATTAAGAAGATTTAAAAGGTATTTTTGTTGATGTCAAGTAGCTTTTGAAAACATTTTCAATCTATCAGCCTACATGTAACAGATCTATACATAGGCTGAGTGAGGTTAAACTTTCTCATTATTCGTATAAACAGTGGATATATAATCATTCTCATCTAGGCTATAACACTTGTTATGCAAGTTTTTAAAATCCGCGAGATTTTAGAATTGAGCTGCATGTTTTTAAAATTTCAAGTTGCACAAGTATTTTGAAATGGCTCCATGGAGCTTTGCGCAATTTTAAAATACATTTGTAGTGCAAACCAATTTCTTTTCCGGTTTGCATTTCCCAATTCTCAACCATACAATTAATCATTGATACATGCATTCTTAAATCATTGAAAAGTATATGGACTGGGTTTTTTTCCACTTTTTCAGATCTTTTGCAGCTATTGGAGTGGCAGTACATACATGTAGCTATAGGCGTCACACTGAAGCCGTTACATTGATTCATCTCAAACTCTTTCATTTGTAGTTTTGGAATGTTGCCGTGTTAATCTGGGATTATAATGGGTACCTGGAAATATGAATATTGAAATCACATATTCTATAAATTAACCCTGAACAGCAGCAGACGTGTTAATCAGTTGAACGTTTCATTGAATACACCAAGCTCTGATTACTGGGTCATTTTATTTTTTTGAGCAATTGTAAACACCAAAATATGGAAAATACCCCAGTGGTGTAAAGGCTGATTATTTCATTAACAAAAGAACAGTTCCATAACATACTGAATATTTGTTCCGCCCCAGATTTAATAATATCAAAATGTTAACTATTAAAATAAAATTGTCCTGCACTAATTCATTCTATTTTAAAAAAATGGTAATATTTCTATATTATTCCATTCAGTTTTAAAGTGGACTGTCACTTTTGAAATAAGTTGATCTTTCATAAAAAAGAGTCATGTTGAAACCATGAGAATTTGTTTTAAAACATTTTCAAATAATTGCATGCAAAATTGCTGCAGTTGATAACAGTGGACCTCCCATGGGGTTGAACACATGACAGTGTGAATAAAAGATCCAAAACTTGAGTAACATAGTTTCAAAATAGTCTTTTTCTAAAAGAAATTCAACACAAAAAGTTGCTTGCCCGATTTCAAATTACTTGTGGGTTTTTAAATCCTTGCGCAATTTAAAAATAGTTGCACAATCTTGAACATTTCAAAAACGCGCAGGACGATTTTAAAATTGTGCAGCTTTTAAAAAACGCGCAGGAGTCTGGACAATGTTAAAATTGTGTAGATTTTAAAAATGCGCATAACACACTCACTACAAAATTGTTCATATTGGTAGCCTGTATACATGTAGTCTGTCTCCATGTTAAAAAAGAAAACTGAAAATCTTTATTTTAACATAATTTGATCTGTAAAATAAAGCTACTGAAATTTTGTGTGCTGGAATGTTGTAACCACCACTTTGTACTGAAATGTCGCATGCTGAAATGTAGCTTACCGAAATGTTGCGTTCCGAAATATATCAAATGAACTACTTCAAATGCATACTTTTTTATGAGCATTCTTGAAGTAATAAATGCCTCAATTGGCATATCAATATTTGACATAAAACTTTAAGTCATTTTAATTCATAGTTAATAACTTCGAATGGGACTTTTGTCCCCGGAGACTTTTGCCTTGGATTCCTTAATACATTTGGATAATGTTACTCAGGACATACAGCGACCTACATGTATTAGCTTAGCTATTTTAACCAGGCCCTGTCAGGGCCTGCAGATGTTGGTGACTTGAAGAGAGCACACACTGTACAATGTACATGTAGAATGTAGAACTGAGATAGGAACATCCACTCTTAAAACTGAGTTTAAAGCTACATGTACTAGTGGCTGTTACGAAATTTCAGCCTAAAACTCTTCAGAAGTGGACATTTCATCATTTTCAACCGTGACATTTCGGCCGCAACCTTTCAGTACCAGTAGTCAAATTTTATTTTAATTCATTCTTTGAAATTGAATTCAAGATAGTAAATCAGATGGAACACACACAAATTTCATGTTTACATGTGGCTACATTTATCATTCATGCATGTTTCACAGAATAGGAAATCATTGCCCAATTAATAAAAAATATCTTCTTAGGTCGACACTCAAAAACACTGAGGTATGCACAAAGTTCAATGGCAGGAACTACAATCTTCATTACGCTCCCAGGGTACTGTACTTACAACGGGACAAGTCATGTAATTCCATTTCATATCTTAAATTCAATTCAAGGTAGAATTAATGAATAAAATTTGATTGTCGAAATGTCGCGTGCTAAAATATCATACCCAGTACTTAGGCCCTACTGCCGAAATGTCATCTGTTGTGGGTCACTGCAATTTCATCTGCCAAAATGCTGCATGCTGAAATGCTAGTCATGAGCAAAGGATTTACAGAGAGACCTGCTGATAATGTGATCGGTGTATCCATCACCAACACAATTCGGCCAACTTATAAAATTAACAAGCCATCAATCCATAAGTGTCAATAAAAACATTTAAGTTGAGAGTGAGTGAGCGAATACGATTTGACGTCGCTTTCAACACTATTTCAGTCATGTCACGACGTTTGGTTCCTATTCCTTTCCACACTCGGAAACCACACAGGTTGGGTCCTATTCCTTTTTATACGTCCGCCCAAAAGGCGGATGTATTATGTGATGGCGGTTTCCGTCCATTCGTCTGTCCATCTGTCCCTCTGTCTGTCTGTCTATCCGTCCCCCGTGTCCGGTCTATATCTGGGACAGTTTTCTATCTACAGTTCTAATATTTGATGAGTGTATACCCTACGGGGAGAAAATGTGTCACGTACCAAATTGAAGGTTGATGTCAGAGGTTAAAGGTCACTAGCCTAAAAAAAAATCAGGAAATCACGGAAGTGTTCGTGTCCGGTCTGTATCTGTGGACGTTTTCTATCCACAGTTGCAATTTTTTGTGAGTATATACGCTAGGTGGAGACGATGTGTCGCATACCAAAATTGAGATCGAGGTCAAAGGCCACTGTTGCCTAAAACCAGGAAATCATTGATCATTGACAGTTTTCTATCTACAGTTCTAATTTTTGGTGAGTGGATGCCCTAAGGGGCAATGATGTCATTGTGACCTAAAAATCAGGAAATCATTAAAAATTTCTATTTTTTTTGTAAGTGGATTCAATAGGGGTAAATGAGGTGTCACATACCAAAAAATAGGTCAAGGTCAAAGGTCACTATGCCCCCAAAATCAGGAAATTATTGAAAAATTTGTTTGTGTGTGTCAGTAGATACAATAGGACACGATGTGTCACCTACCAAAATGTAGGTCAAGGTCAAAGGTCAAGGTTACTGTGACCCCAAAATTGTGAAATTGTTAAAAATCAAGATTTTTTTTAGTCCATTGAGAAATTTTGGGGAGCCGTTTCATCATGTACCGAAATTTAGATCCAGGTCAATATTCAAGGTCACTGTGACCTCAGAATCAAGATCAAAGGTGAGTGTGACCTAAAAATCAGGAAATCATTGAAAATTACAAAATTTTTGTAAGTGGATCCAATAGGGCGAAATGAAGTGTCGCATACCAAAAATTAGGTCAAGGTCAAAGGTCAAAGATCACTGACTCCAAAATTAGGAAATTATTAAAAATAACATGTTTTTGTGTCAGTAGATACATTTGGGGGACATGATGTGTCACATACCAAAATGTAGGTCAAGTGACCTGGTCAAAGGTCAAGGTCACTGTGACCCCAAAATCGTGAAATTGTTAAAAATCATGATTTTTTGTGTCCAGTGAGAAATTACAGGGAGACGATTTGTCATCTACCAAAATTTAGGTCCAGATCAATAGTCAAGGTCACTGTGACCCCAGAATCAAGAAATATTTGAAAATTACTTTTTTTGTGTCAGTAGGTACATTAGCGGACATGATGTAGCTCATACGAAAATGTATTTCAAGGCAGAACGTCGAGGTCACTGACCCCCAAAATCATGAAATTAATAAAAATCATGATTTTTTTGTGTCCATTGTTACACTGAGGGAAGACGATGTGTCGTGTATCAAAATTTAGGTCAAGGTCACTTATCCCAAAATCAGGAAATCATTAAAAAATAACTTTTTTTCTGCCAGTGGATACATTAGAGGGACATGTGTTACATACCCAAATATGGGTCAAAGGTCATTAAAAGTCACATTTTCGTATGCCTGTTGAAGACGAAGTCATGTAATGCAACTAATAGTTTCAAGGTATGGAATTTTACCAAACTTTGAGTATACCTTACTCGCATGGCAGAGAGCAGCCATACATTTTGAGATCAATTTGTCCAAGGTCAAGGTCAGTCCTCCAGAACTGAATTAAGTTTAGCTGACCATATATGTCTTAGGTAGGAATATTCAGAGTTCTCTCCCCTACTCCCTTGGAGTTGTCTCCCATATTTGAAACAGCTACATTTAGTTAAACTGTTGTGAAATAAAAACCATACATTTACTAATTTAACGGGGAGATGGGTCCTCTATGAACTTCATACCTCTTTATTAACCCAAGAACAAAGGTTTACTTCATCAATTTCTTCTTCCTTCATGAAAAATTCTTTCGTCTGAAAGGAATCCATTTGCAGGATAACAACTATTTTCTTATGTTTGACTATTGTCGATTTCAGTGTGGGATATGCGAGCTCTCGGGTTTTGCTTCAAGGTCAACTAGTTACCAAGAGTTAAGCTCGTTTTAGTTTATAATTCAATACAAGATGTTACACATGTTACATTCTCAGAAGCACAAAATTGTAGGCTAGCTACCAATTGGAATCACGGCTATTAAACAACCTTGAAATTTGGACCAATGTAATTCCAGATATGCAGGCGTAAGCCCCTTGGGCTCTTGTTAACACCTGGTAACTCCACGGGTGCCTCAGTCACCTCTTGAAGCTCTCTGAGGAGCTGAGACCTATTCTTACCATGACCTGGAATGTACACAACGACATCCCAGGTCAATCTCGGAGAGCCCCACGGGGCCATTTAAGTTGATGGTATATGTTCAAGTTCCATTTGATAGGCGTGAAAACTGTTTTTTTTTCTGGTTGGTCGATTAGTTTGGCAGCCATATTGGATTGACACAGCTAACTGTATTAAATATATTCAGAAATGTCTATATCAAATGTTTCAGTTACATGTACTTCAAAGTGGTTACCAGCTTATTTGGTAATGTAAGTATAAGTGCCCGATTTCAAGACCAATAATAGCGTCAAATGGCATTTTTATTTAGTTTAACTGACCACTTCGAACCACAATTTATAAAGTTAGTTCCAAAAAGACACAGCTCTACTTTTTCAAAAACAAATATAATAGAAAGTGCCTTTCATACAATCACCGTGGGCATTCAGATTTGCCAACACGTTGAGTTGCCGCTTTAAAATGCCAACTCGGGAGATCGGTTATTCCAACTTCCGGGAAAAAACACGGTGTTGGGAGGTCCATTTGCCCTCCTGTTGCAGATTCCAGATCAAAAGCACTGATTATGGAAAGGTAGGCAGCTTTTTACATAGTCCACGGAACAACTGACATATTTAGCTGTTAGTATAGCCCAGTGACAGCCCACGTAAGCTTGCGGATTTACGTATCGAAGCTTCACAGTTTTGTCGGTTGAACACTTTTCGCCGGTGATGGCTCTTTTCCACGATCATTATTGAGGCTAGTCACTACCACGCCTATCCCAAACACCCCACAGTTACGTTGAATTGAAGCTTGTAATGGCGTGAATCTATCTCACGTCTTAGTTTTGTATAAGATAAACCAGATAACCTTCAGATTTTGAAAAACAGTGTGGATGTACAAACTTGGGAGGTGGTTCAGCCCAACTCTGGAGAGATATGATAAACAAATCAATGAAAACTATCTGAATATAATCCCTGTTTCCATTGTTTCTATAACCCAAATTTTATTTTCAAACGTAATACGCCCTTGCAATACACAGGTATGATTGGGTCGCAAAAGAATAGCCATAAAGGCGCTAGGAGACCGAGTCTGTCTGTATACTGTGCACACCTGAAATAATTCCTTGTTCCATACATCAGTTAAACATACTTCTGTTAATTTTAATAGACGACGTTTGTGATGTGTGGCTGTTCTTGATATGTCAGCAGGATCCCATATATTGTGATTATTATTTATTTTTAGTATGAATTTGTCTGGAATCGGTCCATTAGAGTGGAGTGAGGGGGATGGGCCACCAGAGTCGCTTAATATCTTGGCCATCGGCGATTCCACACTGGGTTCAATGACCAGCACATCAAAGCCGCCTCAACAAATGCCAGACGAGCAGTCCCCCGGTGATTCTGCGGTTATGGTGGCACCCACAACCAGACCCAGGCCAAGTCATGAGTGTGGCACATGTGGGAAACGTTTCTCCCGACGAGATAACAAAGACAGACACGAATCCTCTACTCACAAGGGCACACGGGAGGAGTGTCATCTTTGCGGAAAATCTTTCAGGAACACATATGGTGTGAACATGCACATCTCAACCGCTCATCACAGGAAGATGTCACAGTGTATCATTTGTTTGAAACACTACTCCTCCGAAGATGGTTTGAGAAGACATATGCAGTCCCATGAAGGCAATTACAGGTATAAACCTAGGTAGCATTGTCAAGTTTGCTGAATAGAATTAGTTCACATATATTTATATATAGTTTCACACATATTTATTGGTAGTTATATACGAGTGCCCCGTGACCGATGCACATATCTTATTATATTCTAAATCTACTTCACTTTGGTTCATTTCACGTGAACTTGTATTTATTCATTGTCATACAGGTTATAAACGTTTCGTACTTAAATAACTGCTGAAGCATTATTGTTTAATCACTATTTTGTTAACATCAAGTCAAAAGCGTTGTCGAATATATCTTACCTATATTGTTTTCCATACAAATGCACCATATGCAGCAAAGGCTTTGGCTACAAGAGCAACTGAGCGACCAGCATATGGATCGCCACGCACATGGGAGAAGTCGCTTCAGGCGTTACCCGATTTGCAGAGGCGTACAGAAAAAAATGCGCCTGAATGTTTGATTTGTAATAAAAAATATGCAACTAAAAAATACTTGAAGCATCACGAAAAAGCACACATAGATCCCGTTATTTTTCAGTGTCACGAATGTGGAAAAATTTACAGAAGTAAGGCAGCAATGAGAAAACATCAGAAAAAGTCCCACGAAAATGAAGGTACGGCATAAGTAACATGTTTTGACTCATTCCATATGTACAATACTCAGGATCTTCATTTTCGTGGGACTTTTTCTGATGTTTTCTCATTGCTGCCTTACTTCTGTAAATTTTTCCACATTCGTGACACTGAAAAATAACGGGATCTATGTGTGCTTTTTCGTGATGCTTCAAGTATTTTTTAGTTGCATATTTTTTATTACAAATCAAACATTCGAAGTTTCTTGACTTTTCTGTACACCTTTGGCTGTGCCTCTGCAAATCAGACAACGCTGCAAACGACTTCTCACATGTACCACAATGATACTTCTTGACCTCCAGATGGCGATCCATATGCTGGTCGTAGTTGCTCTTGTAGCCAAAGCCTTTGCTGCATATGGTGCATTTGTAACTGGAAAACAATATAGGTAAGATATATTCGACAACGCTTTTGACTTGATGTTAACAAAATAGTGATTAAACAATAATGCTTCAGCAGTTATTTAAGTACGAAACGTTTATAACCTGTATGACAATGAATAAATACAAGTTCACGTGAAATGAACCAAAGTGAAGTAGATTTAGAATATAATAAGATATGTGCATCGGTCACGGGGCACTCGTATATAACTACCAATAAATATGTGTGAAACTATATATAAATATATGTGAACTAATTATATTCAGCAAACTTGACAATGCTACCTAGGTTTATACCTGTAATTGCCTTCATGGGACTGCATATGTCTTCTCAAACCATCTTCGGAGGAGTAGTGTTTCAAACAAATGATACACTGTGACATCTTCCTGTGATGAGCGGTTGAGATGTGCATGTTCACACCATATGTGTTCCTGAAAGATTTTCCGCAAAGATGACACTCCTCCCGTGTGCCCTTGTGAGTAGAGGATTCGTGTCTGTCTTTGTTATCTCGTCGGGAGAAACGTTTCCCACATGTGCCACACTCATGACTTGGCCTGGGTCTGGTTGTGGGTGCCACCATAACCGCAGAATCGCCGGGGGACTGCTCGTCTGGCATTTGTTGAGGCGGCTTTGGTGTGCTGGTCATTGAACCCAGTGTGGAGTCGCCGATGGCCAAGATATTAAGCGACTCTGGTGGCCCATCCCCCTCACTCCACTCTAATGGACCGATTCCAGACAAATTCATACTAAAAATAAATAATAATCACAATATATGGGATCCTGCTGACATATCAAGAACAGCCACACATCACAAACGTCGTCTATTAAAATTAACAGAAGTATGTTTAACTGATGTATGGAACAAGGAATTATTTCAGGTGTGCACAGTATACAGACAGACTCGGTCTCCTAGCGCCTTTATGGCTATTCTTTTGTGACCCAATCATACATGTGTATTGCAAGGGCGTATTACGTTTGAAAATTAAGAGGTTTGGGTTATAGAAACAATGGAAACAGGGATTATATTCAGATAGTTTTCATTGATTTGTTTATCATATCTCTCCAGAGTTGGGCTGAACCACCTCCCAAGTTTGTACATCCACACTGTTTTTCAAAATCTGAAGGTTATCTGGTTTATCTTATACAAAACTAAGACGTGAGATAGATTCACGCCATTACAAGCTTCAATTCAACGTAACTGTGGGGTGTTTGGGATAGGCGTGGTAGTGACTAGCCTCAATAATGATCGTGGAGAAGAGCCATCACCGGCGAAAAGTGTTCAACCGACAAAACTGTGAAGCTTCGATACGTAAATCCGCAAGCTTACGTGGGCTGTCACTGGGCTATACTAACAGCTAAATATGTCAGTTGTTCCGTGGACTATGTAAAAAGCTGCCTACCTTTCCATAATCAGTGCTTTTGATCTGGAATCTGCAACAGGAGGGCAAATGGACCTCCCAACACCGTGTTTTTTCCCGGAAGTTGGAATAACCGATCTCCCGAGTTGGCATTTTAAAGCGGCAACTCAACGTGTTGGCAAATCTGAATGCCCACGGTGACAATGCAGTCTTAAGTTAAATATTTAAGGACACGAGACCCAATCTCATTTTGTTAATTTATCTCCTAAGTCCAAAACACTTCCCTTCTTACAAAATAAATTCTGGTGAAAAATATCCCCACATGAGATTTTCGTCATCAAACTTCCACTTTCAGCAATGAAAGTCAACACACCTCATCTGCATGAGCACTTCGAGAAACTGTGATCGCTGATGATATTATATGGGCAGATATTGCATGACAGTGTGTCCAGTGAATTGCTTGTAAATTACATGAATATCTCGTGTAAATTTCACAATGAAATAGCCTCTCCAAATGGAAAATGTTCAATCAAATTAAATTGCCTGGATCCGTACTCGTTGATATGATGTATTTAAGGAAAATCTAAGCGGGTGTCTGAGTTTGGAGGCCTGGAGCCCTTAATTAACTGGAAAGGTACATGGAACCATCTGAGTCAGTGATCTTATATTCTAAGTTGCATATTCATTACAGAATACATGTAGTCAATAATATTAGTTTAGTTCAATTACAAACAGCAAACTTCTACAAGGTTTTAGAGCATAAATTAGAGGTGCGTGCCACTTTGTGCCGAAATGTTGCATGCCGAAATGTCATTTACTGAAATGTTGAATGCCAAAATCTAGTATGCCGAAATAATGCGGATTCATGTATATTATGTGTTTATCTTTATGCATGAAACATTTGTTTTTGTAGAATCCCTCTGGAATGCCTATAAATTAAAGTTCAGTTGTAGGCCTACATTAAAGGTGAACTGAAAAGCTTTCCAATGTTCTGTTAAAATGTCATAAAACAAGAACTTCTATAGTTGTTACAATTATGTGTGGTAATAGTTCTGTGGGTTATTGTTTTATTTTGGGTATATGAGAAGTCAAAACTTATACCGAGAGCCAGAACTTTTAAAAACGTCATGGCTTGCCTCCCGTTGTTTTTGGAACGTCATGACGTTATAGTGGTCCTCGTTCATCCATCCGACGTAGCATGACGTCACATTTGAATAAAACTTGAATGAAGGGGACCACTATAACGTCATAACGTTCTACAAACCAAGAAAAGACAAGCGATGCAAGTTTTCAAGACGGATTTATAACAGGATAACTTAAATATTCTTATTAGTACAATTTTGCAAACTATATTTGCCCCAAAAACGTATAAAAGTTATGTCACATAAGACCAGATGTATATAAGCAACAATTTAGATAAAATTAAAAGCTCTGCAGTTCACCTTTAAATAACAAACTTTTGGTCAAGCCTGTGTCTGTGATATTAGACCCCAGTAAAGGCAGGGAAGAGTTCATAAAATTGATAGCCAGAGACAGAACATCCAGTCTGAGAGGGAGATACATGTAGCCTGGCTCAGTGTATGCAAGACCTTAGCCCAACATTAATTGTGTGACCTGAACAGAGTTGGTCAACATAAGAGATAACCAGAGACATGTGAACCCAGAACTGGCACTTCTTGAGTTACTGGCCCGGTTATGTCCCCACATCATGCACCACAGCTGTCCCCCAATCTGATCACTCTACCACAATCTAACCAACAATATAAACTGTACATGTATAGTAGGAATGAACAAACAACATAAAATATACATGTACAGTCATTTCAGCTCATCCATATCCCTTCAATGTAAAATCATTGAGCAGACAGCTCTGATGACGTTTTACACCTATTCGCTTTTCGATACCATTTGTGCATCCATTCAACAACAGGATAGATTTTCAATTTCTGATCATCTGGCATTATGTAACTGTTGAAGCATTTAATTATCAATGCTGCTCGAGTGCCCAACTGGTGCATGGGCAGCCAGATTTGAAATTCTGTGTTTATAGGGACACACCAAATTCCAAAACTGTGTCAGTCCAGAGATCACATGCTCTTTGGCAATTAAACTGAGCAGGGTAACTGATCAATCTCAGTAAACTCAGATATAATATCACGAGTATTATATCTGACTTCAGCCCTATATAAGTCCCATGCGAATTTGAAACTACATTTCTTGGCCAATCAGGTGGCTGGCTTGTTGAAATCATGCTCACAGTAATCACACGTTACACATAATACTAATCACATTAGAAAATATCAAAAGATTGTGCCACGTGAAGATGTTGATATCCGTGAAGAAAACATCAATCATTATCAGAGAGAAAAGTCAGAAATTGACTTGATTGACGTGATTGTCTTATTATGGGATCTCGTAGAATATCGGCGAACATTTCGCACGAAGTTTTCATACATGTACATGTAGCATTACGTCTAAATGTTATTACCCCTGATTTACCATCTTGGTTTACCTAGATTGGGTAACAGTTTGTGTAGTTTTTATTTCAATGTTTTTTAACAAAATTATGTTAAATCCTATACAAATGGTCTGGGTTCAGGCCAATTAATGCATTAACTTATTAATTAACAGGCCATTCATTGACAATGATTGTATCAAAGGAAAGCCATCTTGTATACATGTACATTTGTACATGATACCCTAAATGGAATGTTGGAGATAGGTGTAGAACAGCAGGTGTTAAATGATCCCACATGTGCTGAAGAGAAGGAGCTATGACAGTTTATCACTGTAATTCAAACCTCTAGAATTCCAGGATCTAGTCTAATGGAAATAAAATGATTAAGCTGTACTTTGGAATACCAAATTAGAAAATGGACCAATATATTCATACATTTTAAGTACATGTACTAAACTTTTCTGTTTAGATGGCATTTGAAATTGTTGATGTTTTTGCATTTCATGGTTGAATACTGAAGTCTGCCTAAAGACTCAAGTTCAGGAAATATGTTTCCTATTTATACATTGTTTCCTAATTTGAAAATCTGTTTATTCATTTGGAAACATGCTTCCTAGTTCGGAAACATTAAGCTGTTGGAGTTGTATTGGTATATGTATGAACATGTGGTAAAATATACATGTATTATTATCATCGTTTATATGAAGAAAGGTCAGTCATCTATTACCTCATGAATAAATTGGAGATATGCTGATTATCACCAGCTCAACATTCGAAGCATGCAAAGAAACAAAACTTTACAACCTTCAGTTTCCTGAAAGTAAATTAAGCTATATTTAGTTATACATATAGGCCCTTTACCTTTGAGCAATTACATGTACATGTACATGTAGATGACATTTGAGGATAGTTTTGGTATTTTTATAGGATTTAAGTTTCAGAAAAGTTGCAAATGTTGTGAATTACTGTTTAGTTGTCCAAATCAGGAAACACCTACATGTTAAGTTTTTCGTGAATATTATTCCTTCAGAAATTATGTTTGTAATGGTTCCAATTTTTAAAAGTTACGTGTAATGTTTCCTGGATCATTACCAATCCTGATCCAGTAAACCTTTTGAATGTCTCCAATTCAGGAAACATTTGCATATATGGACAAACCAAGGTTTCAATTGTTGGAAACTATTGTATTAAGACTGAACTATCCTAGACTAACAGAGGCTAACAAACAAGACACTTATTGTCCCATAACAAGGTCGTAATTATCTATCTCTTTGTGGATGTCCATTGAGCAAAGCATTGCTGGAACTGAGAAAATTACTCATGATTTAGGAAGCTTTCTGAAGGTCTCCAATTCAGGAAACATTCACATTAGGACAAACCACTGTTCTCATTTTAGGAAACCTTCAGTCAATGAAATATAGATACATGTATAAAACAAATGTGAAGTTGTTCAGATAATAGGAAACACACACATTTTTTCAAGTACATTTTTTGTAATGATTGACTGCATTACACTCATATGTGTGTTCATAGATTACAGAACTTCTGAGGTATGCTCCATGTTCATTTGTGCTCAAGTTATTATGCCGTCATTGTTTGGTATGTTGATAGGGCCTCTATGGCATAGAGTAAGCTGTTTTTATGCTGTACCATTATTTGTTCCCCATGATGTAACGCCATGACGTCACCTGTCCAATATGTCGCCATTCTTTGTGACTCTAGCTTCCATGGTAATTTAGAAACAACATGTGTATATTCGGTCATCCATGGGAAATGGATAAATATTCGGACAATCTGTATATTTAGTAGTGATTTTGAGAAAATTCAACAATCACTTGACAAAGGCTCCATCATGAAAGTCAAAATCTTGTGCATTAAAAAGGGTTTATTGTGAAGTATAGCTCAGAACTTTGTCTATTTCCATAATGTTTGTAATTGCTCCAGTTTGAGAATGTTTCTTTTTCCAATTCAGGAACCTTTATCTCCAATTCATGAAACATTGGCATTTGGGTGAACCATCACATACATGTACATGCATCTTTGAGGACATGTATCTCAGACTAAGGAAGGCTAATAAACTAGACACTTAACATGCCATAACAAGGTCGTAGTAAGCTATCTTTGTGCAGATGTCCATTGAGAAGAGCGCTGCGCTCAGAAATTATTCCTGATTTAGAAAGCTTTTTGAATGTCTCCAATTCAGGAAATATTCACATTAGGCCAAAACAAGGTTTCCATTTAAGGAAACCTTCGGGCAATATAAATGTACATTTTATGTGAAACAAATGTTTAGTTGTCTAGATAACAGCAAAACAGCTAGATTTTCCTTAATATTATTTTTCAGAAAATGTAATTATAATGGTTTGTGAAAAGTTGCAAATGTAAACAGATGCTTATTTATTCAGTTTTCCTGAATATCATTTTTTTCAGAAAATATGTTTGTAATGGTTCCAGTTTGAGAAATGCTTCTACTATGTACATGTATATTTCCTGTTTAGGAAATATTACAGATTTTTCCAGTTTTGGAAACATAACAAATGTTTCCTGTTTTGGAAACATAACCAATGTTCCTGATTTAGGAAACTTTTTGAAAGTTTCCATTTCAGGAAACATTTGCATTTGGGCGAACCAAGGTTTCCATTTTAGGAAACTATCGTATTAAGACTGAAATATCTCCGACTAACGAAGGCTAACGAGCAAGACACTTATCGCGCTATAATGAGGTCCTAGTAAGGTATCTTTGTGTGGATGGTCATTGTGCAGAGCAGTGCAGGAACCGAGAAAATTTGGATCAAAATTTTATCCTTTTGTTATTTGCCCAATTATAATCACAAAGAACATTTTTTTATTAACTGTCATGTATTAGCACTAAAATTGCCTGTTTAGATCACAACTGAGTATACTGTTTGGGTTTTTTGCAATTTATCAATACAAACTTAAATTTTCCTGTTCAGGAAATATGTTTCCTGATTTGGAAACAAATTGCCAGAATGGGCGATAGGTTACTCATTTAGGAGTTGGCCCGGACTGATTGTTTTTGGTCATTTGGTGTTAAATATCAAATACGGTAATTGGAGCAATGTTATATGTACGGGTACGAGGTGGCCGAATGGATAGAATCGCGAGAAGAGTTATCGTTTTGATTGAATGATCTGCTGGTTCGAATCCCAAAATATTCGTCCAAACTGTTTCAATAGTTTTATGCATTTTTCAATTTTTCACCATGATTACAATATATATGTGAATATTTGTTAGTAGAAATAATAAGTGGAAATGGTCTATATCTCAAGATATAATATTCAGCAAATGTTGCGAAGTTTTATCTTCCCGTGCTAAGCAGACGAATTCAAGGCCAAATGAGAAAATTATCTGTTGACCAATCATAATGGGTAAATAGATAAATGTAGTTTACGGCCGTAACGCATCTATTTTAATCCATCGACAACAGTTCTACCACCAGTAAAGACGTGGCACATGTGCAGCTGGTCATCAGCGTAAACCCAGAAGGGCATTTCGGTCAAATGAAACTGGTTGTGCAACAGTTACTGTGGGCGCCATGAACTAAGAGCATATGCATTCGGAACTTTAAACATTGCTGATTACCCTTATTCACCACATTGTGCGTGGTTGTCAGTCGAACGCCATATAGGATACTCGTCACCTACCGCACATGAGGATATATTTACAGTATATTGCACACCCCAAAACAAAAATGACCCCACGAGAGTTATCGTGAGTTCTCTTAAAAAAATGAGACTTGCGGACACTCAATTCAGCGAGTGGCGAGTAAAATCTATTCATTTCATTTCCGTATTCAACTTTTTATTAGCCCGGTGGGCTATTCAAATCACTTTTCGTCCGTCGTCCGTCCGTCGTCCGTCCGTAAACAATTCTTGTTATCGCGATTTCTCAGGAACTACGTTATGGATCTTTCTTAAATTTGATACACAGGTTCCCCTTGGGGTCTAGTTGTGCAAGATACGTTTTCTGGCCCGATTCGAAAATCCAATATGGCCCTTGTGGCCATCTTGGATTTCCTCATGAAAACTTGTTACCGCGATATCTCAGGAACTACTGCATGGATCTTTCTCAAATTTGGTACACAGGTTCCCCTCGGGGTCTGGTTGTGCAAGATACCTTTTTGGTTCGATTCGAAAATCCAATATGGCCACCAGGCAGCCATCTTGGATTTCCCCATGAAACCTTGTTATCGCGATTTCTCAGAAACTGCAGCGTGGATCTTTCTGAAATTTGGTACACAGGTTCCCCTTGGGGTTTAGTTGTGCAAGATCTCTTTTCTTGTCCGATTCGAAAATCCAATATGGCCACCAGGCAGCCATCTTGGATTTCCCCATGAAACATTGTTATCGTCATTTCTCAGGAAGTACTACATGGATCTTTGTCAAATTTGGTACACAGGTTCCCCTTGGGATCTAGTTGTGCAAGATACCTTTTCTGGTCCGAGTCGAAAATCCAATATAGCCACCAGGTGGCCATCTTGGATTTCCCCATGCAACTTTTTTATCGTCATTCCTCAGGAAGTACTGCTGGGATCTTTCTCAAATTTGGTACATAGGTTCCCCTCGGGATCTAGTTGTGCAAAATACCTTTTTCGGTCCGATTCGAAAATCCAATATGGCCACCAGGCGCCCATCTTGGATTTCCCCATGAAACTTTGTTACCGTGATTTCTCAAGAAGTACTGCATGGATCTTTCTGAAATTTGGTACACAGGTCCCACATGGGGCCTAGTTGTTCAAGATACCTTTTCTGGTCCGATTCGAAAATTCGAAAGTAACGCTTCAAATTAATACGGTATTCCCGAGTTGTGACGTTGCATCACGAGAGCCGGCGAATGAAACGGTGGGGCATATTCTATATATTGACTATAGAGAATATCCGTACCTTCACCTTCCATATCAAGGAGTTCAAATAATTGGGAATTAAAATGTATTTCTTCAAGTTTTCTTTAGTCCATGCAGTTTGCAAGTGAACTGCCCCACCGTTTCGTCTGCCGGCGTTTCGGCTACTTGAAGGGACGTCACTCTTGTGACACGTCACAACTCGACAACTGTAAACTACTGCATGTTTCGATCCAAGGGAGATAATCAGGATTCAGACACTTTCGAAGTTTCAAATTTACTGCGCGGACCGGATGCCTTCAGTATTAAGTATTGTACCATCTTACTATTTTCGAGCATGGTATCTCAAAAGAGATATCTCAAACTAGCCCAGTAAACAGAACAGAATTAGCATTCGTTCCTAATTATAAAATCTTAAGTATGTTTCATAGCTCATGCCAAAGTGTCAAAGAGACTTGTCTTCGCTTCCAGTACCCAATGATGACACGTGCAAAAATAAAAAATAAAATACTACAAAACGAAGACAAAGGATCCTCCGTACATGTACATTCACTTTCAGACTAACTTTGCTCATTTCTCTTGTACTATAACAACCGACATAAGTACAGTTTCCAGAAATCTTGAAACTTCTGAAACTTAGAAAGATGATATCTTGGTGTTTTCCAGTCTCCCTTTTTCGATCTTTTTCGCTCAGATTCGAAATTCTGTAAACAAAATTACAAATCATTTGCTTGTTCCTAGTAACAACGGACAAAAAGAGCTTACATTAGCTTGTCATTAGCTTACAATTATTGGACAATGGTGGGCGCCAAGATCTTTCAGGATCTCTCGTTTATGCAATTAACGGCATTAACGTAACAGAAATGGTACGAAGATATCACATAACAGCATCAATTTAATAAGAAGGAAAAGGGTGTAAAACCACGAGTAAAATATGCTTGGCCTTGCAAACCGCGCTCTCGCGGCGGTCATTTCGAATCCATTCAATTCTACTGGAGTCACGTGATCCCCTGTGAATAGACTGCTCGCCGGGGCCGTTTGTCCATCTTATCGTACGAGGTCCTTTCTTTCGTTTGTGATATTTCATTTTGGCACTCCAAATCGCATCTTACGGCGGCCAAAACCTCATCAGACCGCACCAGGCCCTTTGTATACAATTAAAATGGAACAATTTTGTCTAATACATATAAATACCGTTATGAATTTTTCGGAAATTTTCGAATTCGAATCCATTTGAAATTCGAAATGTACTACAGAAGTGGGTTATTGGTTGACTGAACCATATGCCGGGTCAACCCAGTTAACCGTGAAATTATGAGGAATGACTCGTCGACTGGCGGAGAACGATCGTTTGCACACAATCGGTGTGGAGGTTCTGATTGGTTTGTCGTTGGTTCGTAGATGAAATTTACACTTCGGATTTCGAACACTGGAGGAAGTCTAAAACATCAAGGCCACATGTAATTCGTAGTTTGAACGTAGAAATTGGCTTGGCTCAATCTAATTGTAGTCAAGTTGTGGATACTGTTCGTTAGAAACTAAATTGACTCAGTTTCAACATGTAAGTGTACACAAGTTGATAGCAGTGCACATGGCATTGTTTTATTTGCGGTCTGCTGGTACAGTGTATTAATGGGGCACTAGTTAAACATATATTTGTTTATATTTGTGGACATAAAAAGATATATTTGATAGACAGTCCCACACGTATATTGGTTTTCCATTCTATATTACACTCACAAATTTTGTTCCAGGACAATGGCTGAGTATCTGCCCAAGTTTCTGGGGGAAGAGTTAACTTGTCATATTTGTACAGAGATTTACACCGACCCAGTCCAACTACCCTGTCAACACAGCTTCTGTAGGGAATGTCTCAAAATATATGTTGGTTCAGATACAGCAACAGGCGATAGAGGAGATGATAATGTGCCTATGAAGAAGTTAGCCACTGATTCAAATACATCTGTGACATCTACAGAAGTGATTATCTGCTGCCCAATCTGCAGAAAAGTAGTAGATGTTGATAAAGATAGAGTCTCCAAGCTACCGGTCCATTTTACTATTGCAAATATTGTGGAGAAATACAAGACCGAGGCGGACAAATATGACGTTAGATCGACCAAGTCCATGCAAGACGGTGATGCTCCCAAATGTTCATTGTGTGAAGGTGACCAGCCCAATACTGCTATCAAAGGTTGTGTGAAGTGTGCATGTCTGTATTGTCTAGAATGTCTGATTGCCTTTCATCCAATGCGAGGGCCACTGTCAAAACACGTGCTTGTTGATGCAGAGCAATATGTTGTTATCCCCGTGTGTGAAGAACATGACGAACCGCTCAAGGTGTTCTGTAGTGACTGCAGACATCTGTGTTGCTTGGCATGTAGTGTACAACATCATGCGAAACATGATATTAAAACCGCAGAAGCTGCGCATGGTGGGGAAAAGGTGTGTAAACTATTTTTCAGATTGTATATTTTCATGATTAACAAAGAAACATTTTCATCCATTTATACAGATCACCGCCATTATATCGATAGCTATTAATGTCGTGTGAAGGAAGCAGTTCGTTTATGGATGCGGGAATTGTAAATATTTGTTTGAAATACTCTGTTATCTGAAGGGAACCGTTATTTCACTCGAAACCCAACAATGATAAAATACATGTATTGCATTAGATCCACTTTCGTTTGAAGAGAATAATACATTTGTTTAGTTAACAGTAATATGTTCTATATCGTGACAATCATGACAATATAAATCAGTGGTTACCTTGTTTAGTATCAATTTCCCCAGAAAAAAATGTCGGCCAAGACAAGCCTACTGAAGAAAGCATACGATGAGATCAGCACTTGTATCCTAGAGCTGTCGAAACGAGAAGAGGATGTAAAGGTAATTATTACTATGAAAGTGTGAATCACGACCCAGTTTGTTGAAAGACGTTGTACCCAAACAGACAAATGGGATTTTACAACAAACAGGCATTAGGAGAGAAGCCAGGGTTTCATTTTTGTCAGTTTGATAGGGAGTTTTCGTTGCCCTAACCTATCTGGCAGTCCTATTCACCAATCAAACGATTCTGATTAAAAGTTTTATTGGTAGGTCAGTAATTGTTGAGAATCCAGCTCATTTTACTTCATATATACTATTGTCGTTTATAGAGTAGATACATTGTAACATTGATATCGCATTATTTTTGGTTGAAACTTTCTTGATAAAGCAAATTTGTTGGTCCCCTGCGAGACTCGATGCCAAACTCTGAGGGTCCGAGTCTGTTTAGATCCTCGAGTATGTATAGATCCTCAGATGAAGTCTCGGCTCAAAAATCTAGATCATCGATCGCTATGTATATTATATGGCTTATACCTCTCTTTATATTACATGCAAGATGATGTTTTTACTTTATTTCCTAGCAGTTTTGTATGAAATAGCTCATATATGTCTACTTTCAGCAATGTTTCGACCAAGATTCTCAAACCATCGAGACAAAGTACCAGAACGTTCAAGCTGCTCTGGATAGCTGGAAGTCCGAGTTTTTGGTGGCCATTGAGGAGAGGCGTGATTCTCTGTTACATCAAATGAAAAGGGAAATGGGAAAGCTTCAGCTACAGTCGAAGAACATTGAGAGCTACTTGGAAGGAAAACAAGAATACTTCGAAAATAACAATGCTATACAATACCTGATGGTAAGCTCGCTGGGTATGAGCGACAACCTGTCATTCAGATTGCCGGTGTGATGGCTAAGAATGTCCTGGCAAAGAATGACCCTTCGTGTATGTTTTCTATATAAACTAAGGATGGAAACTTATCTTTAAAATGAAGAAAATGTTCCAGCTGTGTTAAAAGATAGAAACTGGACACTCTTTGCTAACCACCGGATATTCTAAGTCTCCACACCGGACTGTAACCAGGTTACCATCAATGCTACCATGTTAACTGCAACACTATCGATAACCAGTCGAGTTAGCAATTCATAATTAAGTTACATGTAAATCAGTTGCTATAATCTCATGGTAACCTGTGGGCAGGGTACATGTCAACTTTTAATTCAAGCCCTGCGCAAAATACTTTTTCTATAAATGTATGCATTATATTTTGCAATTTTGCATGAATGTAATTTAGATTTTTTAATGCATATTAGTATGTGTTATGAATATTATCTATTTTAATTATATTGGTCTACATGTACATGCTTTAGTTGTTTTCATGGTACCGATGATTTGCTGATCTCTGGGACTATATCAATGTTTCAGACAAGGCATTCATTAATTGTAATATTTCTTGCAGCGGATACAAATAGAATGACACTTAAATTCACCTGTTCTTCTTGCTTTTCGTTCTAGATTTCAGACGAAACAATTCAAAGGTATGTATCTCTGATGATTACCTCACATAAGAAGAGCTTTCTAAAAATAATAATTCGTCTTATACTGTTACACTCGGTAAGTACAAGTATAACTCATTTAGTCGGTTGTAGTACATGTAACTAAGAAACGTCCACTCTGAGCACAAGTTAGTTGAAAACTGAAAAATGTTCATGATTTTTAATGACAGCGTTATCAGCCGAATAGAAGGAACAGAAAGCTTGCTGCAGTCATACAAGTTTTGTGAGAGCGATTTTAGAAAATCCCAAGAAGATCAGCCATTGCCGAAAGAAGAAATCTACTTGGCCCGTAAACAGGAAGATGGATCAGTAGTGTGCGGGATGAAGGATGGATTGCTAGTGTTTAGAAAGGAAGAGGGATCGCTGGAGTATAAAATTGGAGAACAGACCATATTGTGTAAGTGTGATAATGGTAAATGGATCAGTAGTGTGCGGGATGAAGGATGGATCGCTGGTGTATAGAAAGTAAGAGGGATCGCTGGAGTATAAAATTGGAGAACAGACCATATTGTGTAAGTATGATAATGGTAAATGGATCAGTAGTGTGCGGGATGAAGGATGGATCGCTGGTGTATAGAAAGTAAGAGGGGTCACTGGAGTATAAAATTGGAGAACAGACCATATTGTGTAAGTATGATAATGATAAATGGATCAGTAGTGTGCGGGATGAAGGATGGATCGCTGGTGTATAGAAAGTAAGAGGGATCACTGGAGTATAAAATTGGAGAACAGACCATATTGTGTAAGTATGATAATGATAAATGGATCAGTAGTGTGCGGGATGAAGGATGGATCGCTGGTGTATAGAAAGTAAGAGGGATCGCTGGAGTATAAAATTGGAGAACAGACCATATTGTGTAAGTATGATAATGGTAAATGGATCAGTAGTGTGCGGGATGAAGGATGGATCACTGGAGTATAAAATTGGAGAACAGACCATACTGTGTAAGTATGATAATGGTAAATGGATCAGTAGTGTGCGGGATGAAGGACGGATCACTGGAGTATAAAATTGGAGAGCAGACCATACTGTGTAAGTATAATAATGGTTAATGGATCAGTAGTGTGCGGGATGAAGGATGGATCGCTGGAGTATAAAATTGGAGAACAGACCATACTGTGTAAGTATGATAATGGTAAATGGATCAGTAGTGTGCGGGATGAAGGATGGATCGCTGGAGTATAAAATTGGAGAACAGACCATACTGTGTAAGTATGATAATGGTAAATGGATCAGTAGTGTGCGGGATGAAGGATGGATCGCTGGTGTATAAAATTGGAGAACAGACCATACTGTGTAAGTATGATAATGGTAAATGGATCAGTAGTGTGCGGGATGAAGGACGGATCACTGGAGTATAAAATTGGAGAGCAGACCATACTGTGTAAGTATAATAATGGTAAATGGATCAGTAGTGTGCGAGATGAAGGATGGATCGCTGGAGTATAAAATTGGAGAACAGACCATACTGTGTAAGTATGATAATGGTAAATGGATCAGTAGTGTGCGGGATGAAGGATGGATCGCTGGAGTATAAAATTGGAGAACAGACCATACTGTGTAAGTATGATAATGGTAAATGGATCAGTAGTGTGCGGGATGAAGGATGGATCGCTGGTGTATAAAATTGGAGAACAGACCATACTGTGTAAGTATGATAATGGTAAATGGATCAGTAGTGTGTGGGATGAAGGATGGATCGCTGGAGTATAAAATTGGAGAACAGACCATACTGTGTAAGTATGATAATGGTAAATGGATCAGTAGTGTGCGGGATGAAGGATGGATCGCTGGAGTATAAAATTGGAGAACAGACCATACTGTGTAAGTATGATAATGGTAAATGGATCAGTAGTGTGCGGGATGAAGGATGGATCGCTGGAGTATAAAATTGGAGAACAGACCATATTGTGTAAGTATGATAATGGTAAATGGATCAGTAGTGTGTGGGATGAAGGATGGATCGCTGGAGTATAAAATTGGAGAACAGACCATACTGTGTAAGTATGATAATGGTAAATGGATCAATAGTGTGCGGGATGAAGGATGGATCGCTGGAGTATAAAATTGGAGAACAGACCATACTGTGTAAGTATGATAATGGTAAATGGATCAGTAGTGTGCGGGATGAAGGATGGATCGCTGGTGTATAAAATTGGAGAACAGACCATACTGTGTAAGTATGATAATGGTAAATGGATCAGTAGTGTGCGGGATGAAGGATGGTCAGTGCTGGGAAGCAATTGGAGGAACAGACCATACTAAAAAGTATGATAATGTAAATGGATCAGTAGTGTGTGGGATGAAGGATGGATCGCTGGAGTATAAAATTACAACAGACCATACACTGTGTAAGTATGATAATGGCAAATGGATCAATAGTGTGCGGATGAAGGATGGATCGCTGGATATAAAATTGAGAACAACAGACCATACCGTGTAAGTATGATAATGGTAAATGGATCAGTAGTGTGTGGGATGAAGGATGGATCGCTGGAGTATAAAATTGGAGAACAGACCATACTGTGTAAGTATGATAATGGTAAATGGATCAATAGTGTGCGGGATGAAGGATGGATCGCTGGAGTATAAAATTGGAGAACAGACCATACTGTGTAAGTATGATAATGGTAAATGGATCAGTAGTGTGTGGGATGAAGGATGGATCGCTGGAGTATAAAATTGGAGAACAGACCATATTGTGTAAGTATGATAATGGTAAATGGATCAATAGTGTGCGGGATGAAGGATGGATCGCTGGAGTATAAAATTGGAGAACAGACCATACTGTGTAAGTATGATAATGGTAAATGGATCAATAGTGTGCGGGATGAAGGATGGATCGCTGGAGTATAAAATTGGAGAACAGACCATACTGTGTAAGTATGATAATGGTAAATGGATCAATAGTGTGCGGGATGAAGGATGGATCGCTGGAGTATAAAATTGGAGAACAGACCATACTGTGTAAGTATGATAATGGTAAATGGATCAGTAGTGTGTGGGATGAAGGATGGATCGCTGGAGTATAAAATTGGAGAACAGACCATATTGTGTAAGTATGATAATGGTAAATGGATCAGTAGTGTGCGGGATGAAGGATGGATCGCTGGAGTATAAAATTGGAGAACAGACCATACTGTGTAAGTATGATAATGGTAAATGGATCAGTAGTGTGTGGGATGAAGGATGGATCGCTGGAGTATAAAATTGGAGAACAGACCATACTGTGTAAGTATGATAATGGTAAATGGATCAGTAGTGTGTGGGATGAAGGATGGATCGCTGGAGTATAAAATTGGAGAACAGACCATATTGTGTAAGTATGATAATGGTAAATGGATCAATAGTGTGCGGGATGAAGGATGGATCGCTGGAGTATAAAATTGGAGAACAGACCATACTGTGTAAGTATGATAATGGTAAATGGATCAATAGTGTGCGGGATGAAGGATGAATCGCTGGAGTATAAAATTGGAGAACAGACCATACTGTGTAAGTATGATAATGGTAAATGGATCAATAGTGTGCGGGATGAAGGATGGATCGCTGGAGTATAAAATTGGAGAACAGACCATACTGTGTAAGTATGATAATGGTAAATGGATCAGTAGTGTGTGGGATGAAGGATGGATCGCTGGAGTATAAAATTGGAGAACAGACCATATTGTGTAAGTATGATAATGGTAAATGGATCAGTAGTGTGCGGGATGAAGGATGGATCGCTGGAGTATAAAATTGGAGAACAGACCATACTGTGTAAGTATGATAATGGTCAATCTTCTAACAATTCCTTCAGGCTATTAAGAATTACCCATCCGCCATTTTTAAACGGAAGTTGTTCTAATTGATTTGACCACCCTCCTAAATCTTTAAAATAAAAAAGAAATAATGGATTATGTGCTTGATTTGTGTCCAGTTTGTCAACTTCCTATTGTAATAGAAGCTTTTCGCGTGAATGACATTTCAAGCTCGTATTTGCCCGATTATTTGAAAGTATTTGCAAACCAGGGCGGAGATAGTTGTACATGGGTAATCTGATACATCATCTCAACCTAGTCTCAACCAACCTAAAATGGTCGAAGCCGTCTACATTGAAATCCATTTTCACAGTTTCATGCAAAAGTCCGTTTATAGTTACGTACATGTAGGTCCGATCATAGGTTTGGTAATTGTCGTTCATGTTTCAGGTCCAGTGTTTTCATTGAGAAGAGCGATGCTTGACTGTGTATCCGTACAAGATAACGGCCAAGTCATGTTCATTCGGCAACGATGTCAACACACTGGCGGTTTTCATGGAACTGTGGCTGACAACTCGTATCAGGACGGACGAATGTACTGGGAGATGGATGTGACCTACACTGCAAAGGGGAAACGGCGTGAAAATAAGCTTGTATATTCAGCAGGTGTTGTGCGTCGGAGTAAACCGATGTCCCGCTACATGGGTGATGAGAATGCTTGGTCTGTGAATATACATATATATACAGAGTGCCCCGACAGCTTTTCTTGCTGTCATGATTACACAAGTTCTCTACGTTTGCCTGTATATCCAGATGGTAATGCACAAGGTGGAACTGTCCGTCTTGGGTTCTATCTGGATTGCTTCAACGGAACTCTTACCATACTTGACTGTACATATGACCGAATTCTTCACACATTTGAGAATGTTATGCTATCTGAGCCACTCACTCCTGCTGTGGCCTTGCACAACTTTGAGTGTGTAGACGCATCAGCTCGACTGAGGACTGGCCAGTCTATCTCCACCTTACCCTCATGTTTGTACAAGATTTTACCCCTGTAACTTCAATTGTTACATCATACTAGGACCCGATCCGGACAGGATCAATATTGGTATAAAATCCATGCTGATTGTGAATCAAAAGGCACCGTTCGCATCAATCAAACACGAGAAAGTCGTGATGGTGCACATGTTCATATATTCGCTCTCAACATTTTCTTCGTAAAATAATGGGTGTGATGTCATCGGGCGACCATGTTGAGAGACTTGACACAGGTCATTTGAGGTCATTCAGAAATGTCGTAGCGGCTTCTACCTTACGTACGTTTCAATATGGCCTACATGGGGGTTGTCACGTTGGGCCAGACATCTCCCATCCACGCCTGCATATGTATTTAATGATCTCTTCGTCTTGTGAGTGGTTCCTTAACCCATTTGTGAGCCAGTTAACAAGCTATTAGATACAATTTATATAGTGCAGCATGTTTACATTTATTGCTGCATGGTTACATAAAATCATAATAACAAAACAAGTATAGTCAAATAAAAAACAATGATTACAGAGAGACGACTGTTGGTTGGTGTGCGCGTTTCGATGTACTCAGACATGCGTACTTCACAGTTCTTGATCTCCATGCACCTGAAGACATGCGCAGATAACTCATTTTGTAGAACCAGTCTGCGAATACTGAAATAATGTTTTAGTGACTCTGAATTGATCAAATAATCAAGTGATATATTTTTGGTATTAGCGACTGAGGGATTCCCCGTATTTTTCAATGAACATTTTTTTCTTCCAACCGGCTGCTTACATCGTCCGTGTTGAATAAAAAACCCCCGGAAAAATGGAAAATTTAATCTCCAGATGGCTAGCACAATCTGTCACATGTTTACTCACTTTGAGATGGCGTAATCTATGTGTTCCTATTTGTTGTCGGTGAACGCGAGTCCGTGATTTCAGACGGTCCCCTGTTTGGCCTGTATATGGAGCGCCACATCCATTACAAGTCAGAACATACAGAAGATTTCTAGAATTACAATTCAATTTTGAAGTGTTTGTTAGTTTTCCGAAAGAGATATGAACTGCCAATAGTGAGATTTAGACAACATTTACATCGTACGTCTCCGCATTTTGATGTTGTATAGACTTGATCGGGACTTAGCTCGTGCTTAGCTTTAGTAAGGAATTTCTTTAAAGTTGGGGCCTTGTCGTTTTGCATTGATGAATTTAACTCCATTAAAAGTTTCTTCAGTTGGTCATTTGACCCAATAATGATTAAGTTATTTTTAACAATGGGGAAAAAGTTGTCGTTATTAGGATTGTGCGTATTAATGAAAGTCGGCACCTTTGTTGTTAATTGATTCTTTCTTGGATTTCGTAACGTGTCGATTTCTATTGAGAGGTCTTTATATATATAGTAAGATTCACGGAGTCTGGAAGGAAGTCCGGTGCGTAGTCGAATTTGATTGTCGCTAATCAGATTTATTTGTCAGGCGATGCAAGCTGAATCTTTGGAAGTAAATCACCATAAGAGCCATGCAAAAGATGCCCATATCATTGGGTGTTCTAGTTTTGTGCAATGACATATTGCACAATATGACCAGAACATGAACCGGAAGTTCTAGTTCTGTGAAATGACTGTTTTATCTTGGCCAAAATCGACAAACAGGAAATTGACAATCACAGAATCGGAATCGACAGGTATTACTGCGCAAGTCCATATTTAGATTGGCTGTCGTTTATCATATAGAGAGGAAGCTGTTACTGCAACTTGCAAATACTGTTTTTATCTACCTTGGTCCAAGATGTATACAATGATTAATAGCACGCAAAATAATCTGATGTATTTAGATATGTAAACCATATTTCATTAATGATAATAAGGGGAGAGAGAGAGAGAATTAGGGTTTAACGTCGCATTCAGCAATATTTCAGCTATATAGCGACGATAGTACTCAATCCAAAAACTCGGTAAACTAATGCGTTAAAACAGGTACAAACATCAATAAAACACAAACTGCTCAAGCCAAGATATATAAGGTTAGCTTAGCCATCATGTACGTTTTATTTTGGGTAATCTTTTTTGACCTTTCCTATCTTGTTTCATTTGTTCTCTCCTGTCTTTTATTTTCCTGCTTATAAACTCCTTTCTGTCTTGTACCAACAAGTCTTTCGACCTTTGGTTCAAGGAAGTCTCGCCTTTTAACGGACGATCAGTACACACCTGAGACTCCGGATGATCACTACACTCCAGATACTCATCGGAAAGCATGTGACCAGTATCCGGTAAGTTGTCAACCTTCAATTCCGGACTTACTACTAAATCAACACTTTCAATTTGATCAGAAACCGACTTCTAATAATGATAATAAGACCGCATAGCACCATTAACGTGGGATATAATTGTGATATTCAAAGTCATTAAGTGTTATTATGTAAACTAGAATTCTTGTTTGGTCAGCATGAACATGATAAATCATATATGAGAATTTGCTCAAGAACATGTATTCTATGAATATTGCACGGCTAACGAGTGATAAAACAGTAAACATGTTTGTGTTGTACGAAACAAATAAATCGTGTCCAAATCTCGTTGAACTTTTTTGTTGTATACCACATTATTGCATCTATATAACCATCTGTATTACAATGGTGTATGAATTACAACGCATATAAGGGAAGTGGGAAGAGGAAGTGGGAACTGTTTAATTGACGCAAGAAATCCAAAGATCTGAAGTGATATATTCCAGGGATCACGACGCGTATCCAATCAACACATCTAAAATTCCTTTTCCCTATAGGCAGGATTACAGTTCTAAAAACTTTAGTCTGTTCTAAGATAAACTCGCTGCTCTTATTCATCCCCAATCCTCCAGAATATATGATTACAGAATTAAACAACAAGTTTTTTCACTTTGTATGGCAGTCGTCGGTCGATAGGGTAAAAAGATCCCAAATAATCCAAAGCTACGAACATGGTGGGTTAAAAATGATAGACATGCGTAATTTTATATACGCACTGAATACTACCTGGATTCGAAAATTTGTGTTCAGATCCTGTATCTGGAAACACTTATTACTTTCATCGCTCAAAGATATTCAATCTTTATGTGAATTTGGAAATAACTTTATTTCCTCTTTGTGGAATTTATGTTCAAATTCTTTCTGAAAGGATGTGTTGGCAGCGTGGAATAATATAGTACGAGCAAATACGCCCAAGTCTTTGAGTGAGATTGTTTGTGTCCCTTTATGGAACAACGAAAATATAAACAACATCTACCAACATTGGTATGATAAAGGGGTAAAGTTTATACTTATTTAATTAACATAGATAGCCTAAACCAATCGTATTACACTGTTGAAGAATTTAGCAGCTTATATAACATAAAAGTCAACTTTCTAGGATACTATGGAATAATTTCGGCGATTGAAGCTTTCAAAAAAATACAAAAACTTGGCAATACTGTAAATATAAGCACTGTGCGTCCAAATTAAAAATTCTTGGTATAAAGGACAGTGACTCCTGTTCATTCTGTGACTATCAGAGGGAGACCATAGAACATTTATTTTGGGGCTGTGATTATATCCGCCAGCTCTGGCGAGACATCGAGACATGGTTACGTAATAAAACGGAATTACCTATTACATTTGACGCGAACATCGTTCTTTTCGGAGAGACCACGAAATCAAACTTTTCAACTATATTAAATCTAATTTTAATTATAGTCAAGTACTACATTTATCAGTCAAAACTAAAAGATAAAAAATGTCAATATTTGCGATTCAAAATATCATTAAACAAAGATTTGAAATTGAAAAATACGCAGCAATTAGGAAATCAAAAATCGAAAGGTTCAACAAAATTTGGGAACCATGGCTCGATGCAATAATATAGTGTATAATTCAAAATGACATATACCCTATTAAGATTGACCGCTATAAAAAAAGACATGAGGCGCTGTAAAATGTGAATAAGATGTGAAAGGTCAGCAGAACCTATTCAAATGTGTATATATGACTAAATGTCCACTTATTTATATATAGGGGCCTCGGTGGCCGAGTGGTCTACGGCGCTTCGCAGGTGACCGCTAGCCTCACACCACTGAACCGGCACGGGTTCGAGCCCAGTTGGTTCATGTGTGAAAGTTTGTCAGTTACTTGCCGAAGGGCGGTGGTTCTCTCCGGGTACTCTGGCTTCCTCCACCAACCAAACTGACTGTCACCATATGAGTGAAACAAACTTGAGTGTGACATTAAGCCAAATTCCCTCCTCCTCCTCCTTATTTATATAACAACTTTATCGTTTGAATCAGCCAAAAAAGAGGATTAATATATATATATATATGATTTTTCTACTATATTTCGGTTTGGGGTGAGTGGGAGGATATGTGTGTGTATGTGTGAGTAATGAAAACTAAAGTGCCAGATTTATTTATTTATGTAGACGACAATTTTTCTCTTTTTTTTGTATATATATATACTTATATGTAACATTGCATGACAATGAATTGGCAAAAAAAAAATACCTTAAAAAGAAAAGAAAAATTCCTTTTCGACTTGAGAATATGGTGGTGGAGAGATGTTCTAGTATCTGGTCCCCGACACTATGTCTAGAACAATGGCACTCCCAGTATGTCCGTATGAAGGTCACAAGGCGATTGCGGGAACGCGGGTGCAGGCAAACGCCAGACTAACACACACGAAGTATTACGTACACTAACCCTCAGGGTGAGCATGTGTAGGTAAATGAGCTCTCTTTGCGTATAGGTTCATGAGCCACTGATGCACGCATTCATATTGGGGAGACAGCCTATATTTGAAGTGGGCGGATGACCCCTCGGTCTTGTTGTCATATCCTAGTGTCTGGCAAACTTGAGTTAGCAACCGCCGACACCTATCTTAACGCTTCGTAACGCTTTATTGAGACAGCCCAGTAGCTCTGATTGGTGTAGATATCCCATGGAATGAACACTAATCGTATGTGCAGAGGGCCTAAGAACATGGGGATTTCATCCCAGCGAGACGCTTGGAACCAGGCATATGCCCCCTAGGAGGAGCGGTGGCGCCATCTATGCACAAAGGTACGCTGTAAGGTACTTGTAAAACCATGTGCAAGTCGATCTTGAACTCTGAAGGATAGGGGCATTAGGTAGAGCATTTGAGCGAATATAGATGTATCTGAAGTACTCCCCTTGAAGCCAACACACTGTTCTGTGCATCGGATGGTGCCCTGTACCAAGTGAATGTGGCATCATCGGTAGAGAAAGTGCAGAGTTTGCACAGATGTGCACTCGGGTCGTGCTTGCCTTCACACTTATATTGGTAGGCATATGGGGTGAATGAGCTCACGTTGCTTACAGGGTGCTGACCAGTGTAGGTCCAGGGAAACGCGCATGCGTACTGAGGGTACCGTTAGTAGAGAAAGAGCATCTTCAGATCCGCAGGGGGGTATTTTGGAAGAGGTGATCCATACATTGTCAAGCGTTTCGTGCATAATAGTGTCACGTTGGATTTTTTAAACCACAACGATTCGTACCATGAAAACAGAGTAAATAGTGCTTAATGAGAAGTTTTCTTTCGCGAAGAAAGGTTAGCCATGACATGAGAAATTTAGGTGAGCGAGTGGGTGAGTGAAGTTTAACGTCACTTCCAACAAAATTTCAGTCTTATACCGACGAACCAACAAGGCACCATCCAGCTAAGTTGCGTTTCTGTTGCTTCAAAGGAACTAATCCTTGAAGCAACATGGACCAGGCACCCCCTCATCCACCCCGTAGAACACTTAGTACAGTCCACAAGACCTGGACAGGACGCTTATATTCGTGCCATAAAGACAAGTGCAATTACAGTTCTAGACACCACATGATCAAGTTCGTGTTACAAAATGCAAGTAAGGCACAGGAACTTGGGCACCAACCAACAATTTTAAACCCCTTTTATAGCGTGTTCTCACTGTTTGAGGATAATCCATTGAAGACAAAGGCTGACGTATCGCCCGATTAATGTAGAGTAATACAGTACTCGGTCGATCTGATCTCTTCCTCGCAGCCGGGGTTATACACTCTCATTATTCGTTTTGCACCAAATCGATCTAGTATAAACATCACTTATGGGGGTTTCATCGGTGATCCGATACTCCATGGATGTTCACGTCGTCTTCCTGGTCTTTATCGAGAAGAGGAACTGTTTCTTTATCCGCATTTCGAACTTTTTTTTTCAGCCTACCCATCGCTCTTGAAGCTATTATGCTGACCATGTTTCTTGCACTTCGCGTTTTCGAATGCTCGCTCTTATCATAAACTAAACTATGTATTTGGTCTGTAGGACGATTTTATTAGGTCTCTATTTCACAGCAGAGCTCTTCCGTTATTTTTTATTTATTTATTTTTGTCGGAGGGAGGGGTGGATGCCACCGATTGACTGCATTTGGCACCATCCTACGTCACAGATTGGCTACTTTCTCAGCCCGTTGATTGGCTGATCTATATCACCTGGGTTATAATTAGAATCCCACATTTCTACTCACGTACGGGGCCTTTATATGGTCCATAGTTCATATGCTCTTAACATATTCTACAGACTACACACAAGACACAGCTTTGGGTGAGAAATGGTTTTATTTTATTCATCATCATCAACAACAGCAACGTGAGTATAACCAAATGGGGCTTAAGCCAAGAAAAGAGTTTGAATATTAAAATGATATTCTGCCCAGTTGTACACCAGCACAATTCGGTCTTCGGCGTAGAGGTATCCGCCAAACATCTGTACGATGGTAGAGAGAGTCAATTCCCCACAACGATGGTATAGGTAAAACAAACAGTGTTTGTCGCACACGCTATACTCGGACCCTGCAACGCGCGACTGGTCCAACACCTGATCTCTGTACCTTCGTCCATGAAGGTCTATCAGGTACACGACCACACACGCCAAGTTTTGGGATTATTTGTTTTACGCTACGAAAAAAAAAGAGTTTTCTGTTGATGGAGTCTATCAGCGAAACCCAGGCGAGATATTATGGCAAGTATGAAATTAGGTATTTCATGATATTTGAATAAACTGGAAGAATCTGGGAGTGTTATCTTGACAGGAATGTACAGAATGTGGTCATACTTACATGTCGACTAATATTGTCTACATGTACATGGTCTATAACAATATACTATATGTTATCTGAACATGGTACTGATCTCAAAGAGAGTGAGATATAGAGAAACAATATATCTCTGAAAAGTTGTAAATTTAATCATTTAATCATTTCTGAAATTTGCGGAGTTCTGTCATCCGTCAACATGCATATCTGTTGTAAACAGGACGTTAGGATGTTGCAGTTGTCTGCCGTTCTTGGCTGGACTGGATGAACTATGTCCTCTAGAGCGTATCTGTATCCATTCCAAGAACTCCTTTAACAGTTTGAAACGTCTTGTTCAAGGGGATACTCCTATCATCTTCACCACCGGTACGAGAGCTAAAGACTTGGATACACCATTCACCTTGCCCCTCAGAAGTATTTGGATGCTGTTGTGAGAACAGGTCGTATACAGATTTGCATATACGGTAGCTATTCTACCTAATGTTATAGAAAGAAAACCAGGACCTAGTAAGAATGGCTGGCTTGCATTGCACAAGGTGCTCTCCGTTGTGCAGAAATGCTATATAACGGATCCTTCACTGTGAGATCCCTTGAAATGCTCTGCAGAACCACTGATGCTCAAGGTTGAATGATGAAACACTAGCTTGTTGAAATTCCGTTAGATATAAACATTCCATATAACATCCGAAATGTCATCAGTCATATTGTTGTTTTATGCCTGCTCGGAGTTTGGTGTTACAGGAGACCGAGGCTGATTGGGACGTTTTTTAGAATGTGTATTTTACAATGAAAACATTCTTCTCACCTGAAGAATTAATTATTTAAAACACATGACCGTACTAGAGAATCCTTTTGGCACCAGAGAATAATCATGAAAGTTATTAGTAGTGAATGCGAGGTAAACAAAATGGATTTTGTCTGTTCCAACTTTACCCATAAATGAAGCATATTGCAACGGTATGCTGATTAGTGTATGTGAAAGAATCAAAACCATGATGACAAATGTTACTCCTCGCAAGATAACTGTACCAGGACCCTATCCACTCTAACATCCAAAGTTTTGATATTGTGTGTTAATTTCTATGGAGGCGCTCGGCTATTCCTAATTGGTTTCTCGGCAAATGGCCATGCAATTTTGATACATGTATGTTTCAAGAATGTAAAGAGAATAAGTTCAGTCGCTAACGTTATTTGCTAACTTTCCACCATGCCGTTAATTATAATGCACGAATATATCACTGATTATGTTCCAACTTGCTCGGCATCAGTATTCCAACTAACTCCATTGTCACCCGAAGTTTTGTTTTCATGGATTTAGAAAAGATGAAATAATCATCTACATAAATATTCCCTCCGTTAAACATTATTGAAATCCATTATTAACTATTATAAATCATAATTAGTGAAATCCAACTTCAGAATGATCCGAGACAATATTCGATTTGTTGTTCTCGAGAATATGAAGAAATCTGCTCCATTCCCCTTCAGTGCAGAACAATGCAAAAAAAACAACAAGTGGCACCAACGTTGTATTTTTCTTTGGGAAGGTATAACAGCCGCCATTTTGTATCCATACTTCCTTATTCCTGTCATGTGAACCAACACAAATTAAATGTGAAAGCCATAATATTACGTTATTTCTGTTCTCATTTGACTTCCGCGCAGATACGATAGAAACAATAATGCGCTTCAATGGTGTCTGTCATTCTGTCCATTTTCTCGGGCCCCGTCCGTTAAACACCATAGCTCCGTCAAATTGTATCATGTATCCAAAGAGAAACAGCAAGAACTGATACTTCTCAATTTTATAGCGTACTTGACTTGTTCTGAGCCGATTTTTATCCTAAAAATCCAGGGATGATTCAAAATGGCAGCCATCAAGGTGAAACTGGGTTTCCTCGTTTTTCTCAAGATAATTTTCTTTCTTAGTAAATTCGCAGAGATAATTGAATACCGATCAACAAAATAAAAAGTAATATAATACGGTAACGATAAAATAATAAAAAAACATCGACAACAACCAGTTGTTTTTAGAGTATGACGTCAAAGTTTCGACAATAGTGTGGCCATCCCCTAGCTCAAGGACTAGCAAACACATTGATTTAGACTGTAGCTGGTTGCATCTTTCGTTTAAGTTAGTTTGGTGTACATCTTGGATTTTTCTAACTGTGATATCAGATAGTCTAAAGTATAAAAGTAGGCTTGATATCCGGTATTTTCGAAATCCGCATTTCCAAATCTTGATAAAAACGTATGGTTACAAGTTTTCACAAAAAGTTCAAAAATCATCTGGTATATAGGCATTCTAATTAAAATTCAATCAATATTTGGATATGTGGCTTGAAGAATCTAACAGGCTTGCAGTAACTCGACTGTCAATCCCGAGAAGGCTTCATAGTGCTTTGAAGGTAACATTTATGACAGAGAATTTTTGGTTGGCTCTACCGAATTTTCATGTTGCCGCGGTCCCGACATTGTGGCACCATAATACGGAGTATAGATGTATGGACTGGTCTTTGATGTACATGTAAACATTGGGGTAAACGGACACATTGACCCTATCTCCTTTCCCCGACTGCATGTGGATTAGTCCAGATGAGACCATGATGCCATAATTCTATTAAATATTCATGGTATGGGCGCTCAGAACACCAAATTCAAGTGAAATATGTAAGATCCTATATAGCGACATGTTCGATTGGGGAGCATTGATAGGATATTAATTTATTGGGATTGGTATATATGTAACGGGAGTCACGGCACCAATGTAACAACGTTACTTCTGGAACGCCAAGATCAACCCAGATTCGTAAGTTGGGATCTCTGATCGACGCAAGAGGAAGGGAAGAGAGATAACCGGGACAGAGCCAAGCAAAACGCAAACACAAATTCACATAGAATAAATAAAACAATTTAATCCCTCAAAAATAAGCGGTACATATACGACAAGACAGTACAAACGCGCGAAAGGGACTCCACAATACAACAATGTCGGACCTATTTTCCCCCACCCATGACGTGGCGTCCACTACCGGGGTCCCCCTTAAATAAACAGAAACAGAAGGGAAAAAGAGTTTTGATTTGAGGAATTGTCTGGCCACGTGAATATTACACCTCTACAACAGACAATTCCAAGCTACCACAAAGTAAACCAAATAAACTGGTAAACAAAACCGTATTAATATTCCACAGGAAATAATATACCTTTCGGAACCCCGGTAATGGGTCAGCCTCGACGATTCAAACTTACCCAGTTTACATGTATGACGGTGTGATCATTTAACATAGAGTACACACAAAAACACGTTCATAAATTAGCATACAATTTCAATACATGCTCACATCAGACAAAGACGACACTGATAACAAATTAACATTGATAAATATATTCGCGAACCGCGAAACCGCGAATAACAAATATAATATCAAAAAAATATAACAAAACTGGTCTTCATAAGTTCAGAAACTCCAATACTGGGAATAAGGGAAATAACTCCCCTTACATATACAATGTAGGCCTAATGGTACCGGTAAGGGTCTTATCTGATTTCGTGACCAGAATCAGGCGAGCCCGATATACTGAACTAGATGAAAGGGAAATCTAAATGATTTAAAGTCAAGCGCTAAAAACAGCGGGCAGAAGATTCAAGCGATTCAGTTATCAGAAACCATGGTGTATTGTTCGCTAAACTTATTCCTTTTCTGTAGCAGGTCACTATTTTAGAACGAGAGTGTGTTTACCGCGCGCAGTACGGTAAATATTTCGGAAAGGAAAAGTTTATCAACTTGGTCTGTTGTAAGTTACCCAGGTTGAAGGAAGGTTTGTGAACGGTACAATATTAATTCGATTCAGGTTGGTTTATCTTCCCAGAGTGTTTCAGGAACACTTTGAGGTTCATTAATAATGAAGTATTCCAACCTTCAGGACCGCACTGCGGTGGTCTATTGGTTAGAGCGCCGGCCTCGTAAGCGGTAGGTACTGGGTTCGATCCCAGGCCGGGTCATACCTAAGACTTGAAAAATGGAACTTGTTGCTCCCCCGCTTACGCTCAGCATTAAGAGGATAGAACAAGGACTGGTTCGCTCGGTGTCAGTATAATGTGACTGAGTGGGGTGTCATGTTTGCCTACGGCATGATATTTCAGTGGGACAGCACTATAAAATGGCAGCATTAGATCTGCTCTGTTACAAGTAGGTACCCCTGCCCCTCCCCCTCCCCTCCCCTCCCTTCCCTTCCCCGTCGTAATATAGCTGAAAAAATGTTGAAAGCGACGTTAAACCCTATTCACTCACTCACTCACTCCAACCTTCAGCGTCTTGCGTGTCGTGTGCAAACACATGTTATGTATACGGCAAAATGTTAGAGCCCGGCAGTTTTTGCTGCGATACAGAAAACCCTCTGTTCATGAATTGGGTGGGTATACCCCCCCCCCCAATATACTGTGTAGAAACCAAATGCCACAACCAGTATCATCGTAAAAGGATCTTGTAGTCTGTACTGAAAGTATTATTTACTTAATTGACTTTCTTACGGCTTGTTGAACATTCACATGTTCACAAAATGGCCCGGTCTTTTCAGACAACAGTCATCATATTCACCGTGTGGTCATTCCGGGCAAATATTTGTACCGGTACTTTTATGTGGGATTTTGAGCATTATTTTCATTCGATCAGCTCCTCCATTTGGCTTCGATGAAACGATATTTTATCAGCAAAACAACATATTTTGGTACACTCAAGAATATAGGGAACTTCTTTGATGTCGGATATACCCACTATTCGCAATGGTGAACTTGTGAATATTTTAATGCTAAAATTATCCAGGTTTGCAGTTAAGAGTGTGCCATTCATAACAGGTTCAAATGGTCTTTCTCGTGTTATCATGGCTATTAAGGAGAAGAGTACGCCTTATAGAAATTCCCAATGCCCTCCAAGTTTTTACTAAATTTGAATGCAATTAAAGGATGGAAAAAACATATGTATTTTTCGAAAGGTATAGATTCGGTCAGTTCAGCGTGATTATTTTTTGTTTATCGCATAAAAATGATTTTTTGTTAAATGTAATTGAAGCAAATTATTCAATTACACTGTAAAAACGGCCAATTTCGGGGAGTAAATGTTCAACCTGTTATCAGTTCAACGTTGAACCAATTTTTAATGACAGTAAACGTTTACCCGGAATCTGGTTGAACGTTTCAGTTGGAATTGATGATACTTGCATGGAGGTAAACGTTGAACCTGTTATTGGTTCTACATTCAACCTATAACTGGTTCTACGTATAACCACATGATACTAGGTTGGTAGTAAACGTTGAACCTATTATTGGTTCTACGTTAAACCTATAACTGGTTCAACGTTCAACCACATGAAACTTCGTGCATGGTGAACGACACCAATATGACTGAAACAATGGCATATGGATGCCTGAGAGCAGAGAAAAATTCTCTTGTTAATATTAAAGTAAAATTCTGTAGCCTTTTCCAAACAAATTATGTGGTAATACTTAAAACTAATAATCGGCTGAACGTCGAACTCGTTAATAACGCGTGTCGATTTGGGAAACTTCGCTGTTATGCACTTATTTTGATGACATATTACTATTCTCGCCCATGTAAATAGCCTATCCACCGTCAGAAACAACCATAGAAGTTATCAAAATGAAACATGTATGTAATACTGTTGTGTGGGTCACAATTATTCCCGACCGAGTAAACGTTCAAATGTAAATCGGTTCAACGTATTTCCCGCCCTCTTTATCGCTCTTCCCGCCGTGGTAGTCAAAAAAACCACTTTCTGGTTCAACGTTCAACTGGAATTTGGTTCAACTCGGCTATCGGTTATCGCCCTTTGTTTTACGAAGCGCCACCTGCTGTGTCTGAAGAAAAGCTTGCGGTACGGTGTTGTATGCTGCTCAACATTACTCGTCCCGTTACTGTTTACATCAATCTGTTTTCTGGTAAGTATTATGGACAAACATTCATTTGAACTGCGCTTCAACACTGAATACGTTTAGGAGTGTGCGCAGAAATCTCGTCCCCTTTCGCTTTGTGTTTTCATCGGGGCTGTCGAAAACTGGACTATGCTTGAAGTTCATTGTTGTTTATCATTCATTCATTCACTGCGTGAAAGAATTTTGCTGTCTGCAGTGCTGTCTGTTTGAATATGTCATTGATATAATTTGCTGTTACCACTTGGTGGTATTTTACAATTTCCAATTACATTTAGCATGTCGTTTTCCCATACCAGATGTGGATGAATGAAATATAAGGCTTAGGCTTATGTACATGTATGTATTTCCAAAATAACACTAGGCCCCTGTATCATAGTTTATGAGCTATACACATATGGATACCAGTAATTATTAACTGCATTGTCCACAAAAATACTTGCAATACCCCTTGTGGAAGGCCATTGTAAACCAATATACCAATATTCCCCCCCCCCCCAAAAGACATTATATAGTATTTTTTTATTTATACACTGGACATATTCCTATGCAGATTATAATCCTATAATAATTCAAAACGTCGTTGAACATTCAGTCACCCCTCAATTTTGCCTGAAATTCTAATCAGTCCAATGCATTTATAATAGTTACATGATGTCGCAAGACTACATCAAATATTGGCAAAATTTTGTGTCCAATGGGATATGTCAATATTTTGTAACTGTTTATCCAATGATTAAGTGAGAATGTGTGAGAAGTCCACCCTAGTGCCTGATCCGTCATAAAGAGTCACTCTAGGTGTTTATGAAATACACCATTTGTGGTATTTGAAATACACTATGATGAATGTCAAGTAGTAAGTAAATATATTACATCACAGCTGTACCATTGTATTACACCCCCCCTCCCCCCAGCCACCACCACCCATCACCATGCCCACTACACACAATCCTGTTTTATGTGGCAGGACAATGGGGGATTGATTTTGTGAGATATTCCCGGGGGGGGGGGGAGAAATTGGGCAACGATTTGGTGTAAGACTCACGAAATGTAATTGACAAAGGATCTGCTGCAAGTTGTATTGTCACTCTTTTGTCCAGGATGTTTCCTTTTCAATGGGAGGTCCAAACACCAAAGCCTTGCCAGAAATTGCCAGGGTTGTGTGGGACCGGGAGGATGAGTGCCTGTCATGAAAATCGGGATATTTCTCCCAACCTTTATAAATATATTAGTTCTGTTTGATGTTACTCCATTTAATATTTTTGTATTTTCTCCTACAGTAAGTGTAGCGGGGAGAAGGTCAGAAGGAATCCATTTGTTTGTGTCGGACTGTTGAAGGAAGATGAATGGGGAGACAATGTATATGGCTCCCACAGAGTGAACATCATCATGTAATGGATTTTATCCCAGTTGAAGATGTAAGGAATAATCTGCCATTTTCAACACTAATAATGAGATATATTATGCCCATAGACCATACTAAAACCAGCAACAAGAATGAATAATTTTGCCACTGTGTGGGTGGGTGGGTTGGGGAGGTCATCAATGCTTCATCTGGAGAAGGCTCCATGTTGATGAGTCAAAATTTTACTGAATGGTACATGTACTTATAAATGTAAGCTTATATTGACAGGATAGTGAAAACAGATTATCTTACACAATTCTTTATTTCTTTATTAGGACCAACTGCTTGCAAGAAAGATCAGAGACCCGTCACAGCGCCTATCATTAAACTTCAGGGTTTCGGACGATGGTGAAAGTGCGTGCATTATTTCATAACTTGGACTATGTGAAATATTTGGTCTATTTGACATTCCTGCATCACAAGATAATGGTCACCGGAATCATTCAATGTGACAGAAACGATGAAATGGTAACGTGATACAATGAATCATCAGGCTAAAGATGTGGTATTACATCCAGAGGAGGAAGAAAACAGAACTGTTTTGAATCATCACCATCCCTGAACATCCTTAGTACAGTAATTCACTTACAAAAAAATCGTCCACAATGGCCAGCATACTACTTATGATAGAAAAGTGACACCATCATATGCAAACAAAGTCCCATTACTGTGATAGAATGATAAATAATGTGCATATACATGTAGCCCTCTCATTTTGTGAAGCAGATGACCCAACATTACACCCTGCAGCTACATGTAGATGAGAAGACTGGGGTCTTGTTTACTGGGAATTAACTGTGATGTTGAATACAAGAAACCAATGCAACACTCAATATATCCCAAATCATCAATACATGTAGAATAATTGAGTTAAGATACATGTCATTGTGTGAAGTCTGACCACATGTACTCACATTGGCTAGGTGCATGTCTGGCCACAGTTCAGTTCAGTTCAGTTCAGTAGGTAAATCCCTCCTCTATATAGGAGCACCTCCGTAGGAGTACATATTAATATACATTCAATTGGAACCACTCAACATTTATAGCTCAACTATCGTGCTGTGAAGTGAACATTTATACAATTCTACAATTGGACGAACTACTATCCTGAAAGTGCTGTGATAGTCTAACCATGTGAGCTTCCTAGCGGTGTATGCGATGTACTACTGTGAGTGGATTTATATAGCGGTCACTGAAAGACACCCAGGTACTTTATTCCCCAAGTGCCTCCGCTGGCGAAGGTCTATCGTAGCAACCAGTTCCACCATCAGTTCATATTACCCTGGACACCAAATCAGTCCAGCGCCTTGTGAATAGGCGAGTATATATGTAAGCTGTCACTGGCGAGGCGCGAACCCACGCCAGCTGTAGCACTCCGGGTCAGAGTCAAACACTCTAACTACTTCGGCCACGACACGCTCACGCATATAGTATGTGTAGGAAAGTTGACACTCATATTGGCTATGCACACGGAAGTCTTATTAATAAACACTGCAATATGCATTATTATTCAGCATAGTAAGACTCAGTATGTCTCAGATCATTAATACATATTGTAATATATTCGACTCGGGGTACATAAGTCACTCTGAATTCTGACCACCTATGCTCTTCGTAGGAAGGTCTTACACACATAAACTGTGTATCTAGGTCCCATAACTGAACTTGGATAAAATATAATTAGCTAGCTTACTCAAATGTTCCAGATGATATTGCAATACATGTACTATTGAATGTTTATTAAAGAAGTTATGACACACACAAACTATGTATGTAGGCCCCATAACAAATCTGTGATAAAATGCAATTAACTAGCTCACTCAAATATCTCGGATGAGTGATATTACAATACTTGTACTCAGAATACATAGGTCGCTGTGTGAAGTCTGATCACCTGTACTCTGTGTAGAAAGGTTGGACACACATAAACTATGTATGTAGGTCCCATAACAAATCTGTGATAAAAGGCAATTAAATAATTCAATCTTTTATCTCAGATCTGTGATATAACAATACATGTACTCGGAATACATAGGTCGCTGTGTGAAGTCTGATCACCTGTACTTTGTGTAGGAAGGTTGGACACACATAAACTATGTATGTAGGTCCCAAAAACTAAACTGTGATAAAAGACAATTAAATAATTAAATCAATTATCTCAGATCAGTGATATAACAATACATGTACTCGGAATACATAGGTCGCTGTGTGAAGTCTGATCACCTGTACTCTGTGTAGGAAGGTTGGACACACATAAACTATGTATGTAGGTCCCAAAACTAAATTGTGATAAAAGGCAATTAAATAATTCAATCAATTATCTCAGATCAGTGATATTACAATACTTGTACTCGGAATACATAGGTCGCTGTGTGAAGTCTGATCACCTATACTTTGTGTAGGAAGGTTGGACACACATAAACTATGTATGTAGGTCCCAAAAACTAAATTGTGATAAAAGGCAATTAAATAATTCAATCAATTATCTCAGATCAGTGATATTACAATACTTGTACTCGGAATACATAGGTCGCTGTGTGAAGTCTGATCACCTATACTTTGTGTAGGAAGGTTGGACACACATAAACTATGTATGTAGGTCCCAAAAACTAAATTGTGATAAAAGGCAATTAAATAATTCAATCAATTATCTCAGATCAGTGATATTACAATACTTGTACTCGGAATACATAGGTCGCTGTGTGAAGTCTGATCACCTATACTTTGTGTAGGAAGGTTGGACACACATAAACTATGTATGTAGGTCCCATAACTAAACTGTGATAAAATGCAATTAAATAATTTACTCGTTTATCCCAGATCAGTGATATAACAATACTTGTACTCAGAATACATAGGTCGCTGTGTGAAGTCTGACCACCTGTACTTTGTGTAGGAAGGTTGGACACACACAAACTATGTATGTAGGTCCCATAACAAATCTGTGATAAAATGCAATTATCTAGCTCACTCAAATATCTCGGATCAGTGATATTACAATACTTGTACTGAGAATACATAGGTCGCTGTGTGAAGTCTGATCACCTGTACTTTGTGTAGGAAGGTTGGACACACATAAACTATGTATGTAGGTCCCATAACTAAACTGTGATAAATTGCAATTTAATAATTCACTCAATTATCCCAGGTCAGTGATATTACAATAATTGTACTTGGACATGTCGGAATACATAGGTCGCTGTGTGAAGTCCGATCACCTATACTCTGTAGGGAAGTTGGACACACATAAACTATGTATGTAGGTCCCAAAAACTAAATTGTGATAAAAGGCAATTAAATAATTCAATCAATTATCTCAGATCAGTGATATTACAATACTTGTACTCGGAATACATAGTTCGCTGTGTGAAGTCTGATCACCTATACTTTGTGTAGGAAGGTTGGACACACATAAACTATGTATGTAGGTCCCATAACTAAACTGTGATAAAATGCAATTAAATAATTTACTCGTTTATCCCAGATCAGTGATATAACAATACTTGTACTCAGAATACATAGGTCGCTGTGTGAAGTCTGATCACCTGTACTTTGTGTAGGAAGGTTGGACACACATAAACTATGTATGTAGGTCCCATAACTAGACTGTGATAAAATGCAATTATCTAGCTCACTCAAATATCTCGGATCAGTGATATTACAATACTTGTACTGAGAATACATAGGTCGCTGTGTGAAGTCTGATCACCTGTACTTTGTGTAGGAAGGTTGGACACACATAAACTATGTATGTAGGTCCCATAACTAAACTGTGATAAATTGCAATTTAATAATTCACTCAATTATCCCAGATCAGTGATATTACAATAATTGTACTTGGACATGTCGGAATACATAGGTCGCTGTGTGAAGTCCGATCACCTATACTCTGTAGGGAAGTTGGACACACATAAACTATGTATGTACATGTAGGTCCCATAACTAACTGTGATAAAATGCAATTAACTTGCTCACTCAAATATTTCAGATCAGTGATATTAACAGACAATTATGCCATATATGTACTTCAATAAATTTGCATTCTTAGAGCCATCAACTGCATGTCTCTTCTCAAAACTATATACATGTATACATACAGTAATATTTCAGCATACTGCAGTAAGCTAAAAAAGTCAATAATAATCATGATAATCATTTCGCATGTTGAAGTTTTCATTTCTTAGATGAGGAGGGAGTCGAACATCATTTGAAAGAGAGGCATCAAATTTATTGTAGGTGACACCATCTTGGATATTACTTTCCCTACACTCCCTTCTCTCATTATAGTCCATGAGCCAGACCCCAAAATTTCATCAATTGGTACCACCTGGGGTGGCAAATTCTCATTATGTTTTTTTGAAAGTTCTATATCCTTAGATGGGAAAAAACTTTGAAAGCAATCCGGGACACACAGCTTAGTGGTAGTAATCACCTCTTAAAGACGGACACCCGAGTCCAGTCTGAGGGACCAGATTTGGGGGTCGGGGAAATATAAAGTCGAATATCTTTGCAAGTAATGGTGATATAGTGACATTCGGCCACTCGAAATGTTGGTAATCTGATCCTCTATATGTTGATATCTGCTATATGCTAATTTGTTAATTATGTAGGTCACCAGAGGTCAAAAGGTCACGAAATCTGAACCCTGTCTAAACCGTGACCACCTGTAGGAAAACTCGCTGCAGATACCATACCAATGGGACTTTCTTAACCTAAATGGGTTCAAATGGAAGCCAAGAAGTACCCACGTCTATAATAAGTCTACACAAGTGGAGTTTATTAATATTTAGACTGTGACACAGAACTGTTTTTGATGCATTTTCAAAAATGGTCTTTTCATTGCGCTAAAAACAGGCAAAATTGTATGAAGTTGGACAGCTTGAAATTAGTTGCATATTTTGACAAATAACTACTCTAAATGCTGATGGTCATGTCTTAGGTCTATTCATGGATTAGTTAAGCTACATTTCCAGGTAATTAGGTCACCAGAGGTCAGGGTCAAAGATTGTCAATTATTAATTTTCTACATTTTTACTTGGGACTTTCATATTACAAGGTATTTACATTGCAACCAGTTTCAAGTATAGAGTATCATAGACATCGCTGGTGCACCCTGTACCGTATAGCCCGTAGGGCATAGGGTAAACCAGAGTGCGAGTGCACCAGGTATGGGTGTCCGCAGGGGTCAAATCAATCATCCTCCAAATCCCCTTTATCGCTCGTTAAGGCGCTGAGACGGGCGTTAAGGCGTAAAGATAAGGCGTTGAGACGGGCGTTAACTCGTAACGACGGGCTTTGACGGGCGTCACTGCATTTCGATGTATTGGTGGAAATTCCATGAAAATCAGAGCTTCTGAGCTAGTTCACCAGGGCGTTGAAGCGTTAAGCTAAGCGTTGATGAGCGTTACCGTCTATAAAAGCAAGTTTATTCCCAAAACACGCACAGTCGAAATTCAACCGTCAACATGGCTTATACTTGCTCTAAGTGCGAACGCACGTTCACCAAACGTTAAGATATGATGCGACACGAGAATAATATACATGGGATTGAAGACCCCGAGGCACAAAAAGCCGATACAGAGACTGATGAGAGTCCATCGACTGATACCGAAACAGAGATTGCTGAGATTCTATCTAGTGATACGGAGAGCTTGACATCAGATAGTCAGCCTACGTCCGAGAAAAGTGAGGCAGTACCTACCTTCTGGGATCGTATTGTGAGAGCAGCTATCAATATTCCCGCTGCAGCAATCGAGAACGCCGGACAGGATTAACTTACAACAGGCATACACCCAAATGCGCTCCTGCATCAAGAGAACAGCCATGCTGATTTATGAAGAGTATACCTTACTACCGCTTGAAATGAAAGGCGACCCCACGCACAGGTCCATCATAAAGACCAAGCGTCACTTGGAAGAGGATATGGGGCTACCACCCACCAAGGCCCTGGAAAATGCGATCAGAATGCGCAAACAACTCTTTCAGGACATGCTGCCTCAGTGGTATCCTGAACTGCCCGATGATGCTTAGGTCACACCGAGCAAAGATGGAACTTTCTCAAAGGACGGCTTATGATTGGACAAGAACAGCCGAGAATATGACAGATGCAGCGCCAAATGGCGGCCTCTGATCGGACAAGAGTCTTCTTGAATTGTAAACATGCACAACGCGGCTCCCCCAGCGTGGGTATGATGTAACATTGGGGAGAATAAACATTGGGGAGGATAAGTTGTTGTTGTTGTTGTTGTTGTTCTCTCATCTGTTAAGGCGTAATGACGGGCGTTGACGGTCGACACTGCTTTTCCACTGAATTAGTGACAATTCCATGAAAATCAGAGCTTTTGGGCTAATTCACCAGGGCGTTGAAGCGTTGAGCTTGGCGTTGGCGGGTGTTGCTACAAGATGCCACTTCAAACGACGCATTCGAACCCAGAATGATCCATTTCTACCTCAAACACCTTCCTTCAAACACCCAAAATGTCCACTTTGGCTACTACTCGTAAACTCACTCACTCACTCACCATCGTTAGTGTGCCCATGCGTTAAGACGGGCGTTGGACATGCCTCACTCACTTACTCACTCACTCACTCTGAGTGAAACAAACTTGAGTGTGACATTAAGTCAAATTCCCTCCTCCTCCTCACTCTGGGAGTTCATTTGGACCATTTTGGCCCCATCAGCCCATCGTCGGGCAGTTCAGGATACAACGGAGGCAGCATGTCCTGAAAGAGCTGTTTGCGCATCCTGATCGCATTTTCCAGGGCCTCGGTGGGTGGCAGCCCCATATCCTCTTCCAAGTGCCGCTTGGTTTTCATGATGGACCTGTGCGTGGGGTCGCCTTTCATTTCAAGCGATAGTAAGGTATACTCTTCATATATCGTCATGGCTGTTTTCCTGATGCCGGTGCGCATTTGGCTGTTGTAAGTTAACCTGTCCGGCGTCCTCGATTGCTGCAGCGTGAGTATGGATAGCTGCTCTCACAATACGATCCCAGAAGCTAGATCCTGCCTCACTTGCCTCGGACGTACGCTGCCTATCTGAGGTCAAGCTCTCCGTATCACTAGATAAACTCTCAGCAATCTCTGTTTCGGTATCAGTGGATAGACTCTCAGCAATCTCTGTTTCGTTATCAGTCGATGGACTCTCATCACTCTCTGTATCGGGTTCTTGTACCTCGGAGTCTTCAATCCCATGTGTATTTCTCTCGTGTCGCATCATATCGTATCGTTCGCACTTAGGGCAAGTGTAAGCCATGTTGACGCTTAAACGTCGACTGTGCGTGTTTTGGGAATACGCTTGCATTTATAGACAGTAACGCCCATCAACGCTTAGCTTAACGCTTCAACGCCCTGGTGAACTAGCTCAGAAGTTCTGATTTTCATGGAATTTCCACCAATACATCGAAATGCAGTGACGCCGTCAACGCCCGTCGTTACGCCTTAACGCCCGTCTCAATGCCTTAACGCCCTATCTTTACGCCTTAACGCCCGTCTCAGCGCCTTAACGAGCGATAAAGGGGTTTTTGAGGACGA
>JAVTVY010042796.1:0-18127 GCA_036873755.1 Hanleya hanleyi | reverse complement strand
ACCAAGCGATAATGAAGACGCATCAACTGAATTGTCTTTTACGAAAACACCAAAATCGAGAGACGTGCAGGCGAACAAACGTCGAAGCCTCTATGACAATGAAGAGAAAGATCTAGAAATGGAGACCGGGACTGTCGAACTTGACGACCCTGATAAGGATGTATAAAAGAACGACGTGGTGAACGGCGTTATGGCGTACGGGAACGTCTAACAGATGTACGAGAACGACGTACAGGTGTAAGAGAACAACGTGACGGCGTAATGGAACGTCGTCGAGGTGTAACAGAACGACGTAATGCGAAACGAGAAAAACGTTGCGTAAGAAAACGGCGTAGTGATTTCCCCAATTCCTTTCAAAATAGTTCAATTTATTGTACATATACGCTCACAATGGAGCAGGGTACAACCTTATAAAACTACGAGAAACGACGTTAAGACGAGAAACGACGTACAGGTGCGTTGAGGTGAACAGGAACGACGTTATGGCGAACAAGAACGACGTAGAAGGAAAAACAACTGAAGTTGAATCCGAAAACTGTAAACCCGAAACTCGAAAAGTCACAGTGGAGTCCGAACAAAACAGCCGTAGTACGCGAAACTGTAATGAGATTTCAAACGCAGAGGAGATGAACACATTCATTGTTCCTAGCGTTAATCGTGGGCGTAACTCCGCCTGGTAGTAACATCCCTGACATCAACACAAAGAAACTTCCAACGTAAACTAGGAAGATCTTCAGTAAAATTTAAAATTCCCCGAAGAGAGCAATTACATTTTGATGTCTCTCGCCGGTAGATGAACTAAGGTCATTAAATTTCACAATTTGAATTGACCAAACAAGAAATGTTCAATCTAGACTCGCCCCGCAATTAGAGGTCTAAACTACACATAAGTCCTCGATCAAACAAATGCTGTAGACCAAAAGATGTTTGGACAAAGCTGTCGAGGAGAAAAACGGCAAAGAACATTGCTAAGGAGCAGTCTGTCGTTCTTCTTACAAGGCTGTAACCGGTAATCATACTCGGACGAAAGTAACTTACGAAGTACAAGACCGCCCGATGGAACAGTCTTATGCTGTCCCAAGCAGATGATTGAGAAACTTCAGGCTTGATCTTTGCCCGGCCAACAGACTAGGGAAAGATCAATAAACACCCTACGTGTCGTCGAACGAGAGCAATTCTAAAGACTTCTCGGAGAAATAAACTCACACTCAAGCTAATAATAATAATTTCTCAGAAAGAAGAAAATAAAATTAAAGCTCAACCCAATTTGAATTGTAAGTCTAATTCAGTATACCGATGGGAAAAATTTGGTTGTGAAAAATAAATATATCACAATGCAATAACAGAAAAATGTGTTCCAAAGAATAGCACAATTTCTAAATAAACAATCTCGTGATCTCTTTACTTGTTCAACACACCCTTGATTACACAGAGAGTAATAAGGTAGCTCATTAAAATGTAACAAAGAGTCGTAGTGTATAGCTTTGACTTGTGGCGACGGAGACAAACGCAACAACAACAACAACAACGTAAGAATAAAAGACAAAGAAAAACCTCTGCAAGTTCTCTCTTGATCACATGATATCAAATAAACAGAATAACACTTGATATAACAAGAGACTAAATTTGGTAGGAACAATGAACTGTATGCATAGAAGTAAACTACCAAAAACTGGAAAAGTCCAAAACACAAGAAGAACAACAACAAACGAATATACGAAGCTGCGCATCTGAAAACCCCTCGGCTCTGGGCGCCAGCCATTCATAATGTATTCAATTTGAAGCAAGACTTCAGGAACACCAAGCAGTCAAGTGACAAATATACAGATTATGAAAAATTTTGCCATTAGAAATGGCCTCGAACATTTCCGTCCAATCAGAGAAACCGGTATTCATTACATAATTCAGTTGATGCATCGATGATGTATACCAAATTTTACATGGAGCATTTGAAAATTATCAGAGATAGAGATCATTAATGATTTCGCATAAATTAAAGATGGCCGCCCATCTTTCCCACCACTCAGAGAAACTGATGTGGTTATTCATTGCAAGTCTCTTGATACATGGATGCTGTATACCAAGTTTCATATAGAACACTGAAATGGTATCAAAGATATACATCATTAAAGGTTTTACATAAATTAAAGATGGCCACCAAGGTTTCCGCCCAATCAGAAATGCCAGAACTGTCTATTGATACATCGATGATGTATACCAAATTTTACATCGAGCACTCGAACGGTATCAGAGATAGAGATCATTAATGATTTCGCATAAATTAAAGATGGCCGCCCATCCTTCCCGCCACTCAGAGGAACTGATGTGGTTATTCATTGCAAGTCTCTTGATACATCGATGCTGTATACCAAGTTTTATATAGAACACTGAAATGGTATCAAAGATATACATCATTAAAGGTTTTACATAAATTAAAGATGGCCACCAAGGTTTCCGCCCAATCAGAAATGCCAGAACTGTCATTTATCGTAAGTCTATTGATGCATCGATGATATATACCAAATTTTACATCGAGTACTCGAACGGTATCAGAGATAGAGATCATTCATGATTTTGCATAAATTAAAGATGGCCGCCCATCCTTCCGGCCACTCAGAGGAACTGATGTGGTTATACATTGCAGGTCTCTTGATACATCGATGCTATATACCAAGTTTCGTATAGAACACTTGAATGGTATCAGAGATATATATCATTAAAGATTTTGCATAAATTAAAGATGGCCGCTAAGGTTTTCACCGAATCAGGAAAACTGGTTTGGTCAAGTTTCTTGATGCATCGATGATCTATACCAAGTTTCACACTGAACAGAGAAATGGTACCTAAGATACACAAGATTAATGATTTCGCATAAATTAAATATGGCCGCCAAAGTTTCCAACCAATAGGGTCCAGATTCAATAGGGTTCTGGGTCATGAGCATATGGATGTGCAGTGCAAGTTTGGTGTTCCTAGGGTAAGTCGTTCTGAAGATATCTTGGTAACAAGCAAGCTGTGATGGTTTCGCATAAATTAAATATGGCCGCCAAAGTTTCCAACCAATCAGGTCCAGATTCAATAGGGTTCTGTGTCATGAGCATATGGATGTGCAGTGCAAGTTTGGGGTGCCTAGGGTAAGCCGTTCTAAAGATATCTTGGTAACAAGAAAGCTGTGATGGTTTCGCATAAATTAAAGATGGCCGCCAAAGTTTCCAACCAATCAGGTCCAGATTCAATAGGGTTCTGGGTCACGAGCATACGGATGTGCACTGCAAGTTTGGTGTGCCTAGGGTAAGTCGATCTAAAGATATCTTGGTAACGAGAAAGGTGTGACGGACAGACGGACGGACGGACAGACGGACAGACGGACAGACGTACATGACGACGACAATACCCTTCGGCCAAATTTTGGCCGAGGGGTAAAAATGAAGGTCTGCAAATTCCCTGCAGAAACTTGTAATTCCACGAAGTTATAGTACGTTGAAGCATTTCTATTCCGTGAAGCAAAAATCTTTTGTTCATTTTCGTACAGTCTCAACGTCATAAAAATATCCCAGCCGGTCAGGCTTACACACTGTACTCTGGACAGATCACGTTCCCGATAACAAAGAGCTGTCGAGAAAGCCGGGCTTTGGACAGAATCCTTTGTTGTCCAAACAAAGAAACGGGTTTGTGCACAAACGCGCCAGACAAAACTTACCAACCGGTTCTGAACTGTCTGGGATTTAACATTATCCTAATGTACAAACAGTTCCACTGACAGGGATTGCAATAGAATCTGGCTGGACTAAATTTATGCGATAACCAAACAAGAAACCAGAAAGATCATAGTTAAAATTTTGAAATCTCCGACAAGAGCAATTTCATTTTGGCGTCTTTCGTCCGCAGATAAAGCAGGGTCTACCGTAACCTGTAATAAATACGCTCGTCAAGCCTGGACATAAACCTCCAGGCGGTAACATCCCAACTTAGACACTCTAAACACGTGGCTGACGGTAACAAAGGTGACCTTTCGTGTGAGCATCCAACTAGACCAAAACTGCCGACACGAACGGCATGAATTAGAATTTACAGGGACAGATATCTCAGACATAATGTCTAAGAAATACAGCAAGAGAAAAATACAAGTTTAGCAAAGGTACGACCGAAGGTCAAACTAACAACAACCAAACCAGCACTCTATAGGACACTTCCTGATATGCACCACACTTGAGGAGGTACAAATAGAGAAAGAGGAAGATTATGGATTGGGCAGAGCTTAAGTAACCTAGCTGGGCTGAGAGAGCTCCCTAAGGGGAGACAACTTTTCGTTTTTAACTATTTGTAGGATCTTCCTAAAGGGAGATAAGGCATAGCAAAAGCAGGTATAGATTTGGGCCACAAATTCATATTTTTCCTAAGTTTACACTGTGAAATAGCTAAAAAAAATCCATAAAAATGAAAATTTGATCGACGAAAATGTTCTTTGGTCGATCGTCTACTTTGTTATATTTGAAACATTTGTCGGGAGGGTTTTCTCATGTAACAAACATATGTCACTTCAAACCAAATATTAGATTAGGATGTTTTATTATTTTAAAGAACCAAGAATGGTCTTGGTTTGATAAATCTATATAAATGCAATTGACCAACACATTATTTTCGAGGCTGATATTTCAGTATGAAAACTTAAAGAAGAATCTGATTTTGCAAGCTTTGGTTTGAAATGAAAGCTAAAAGCAGGTCTAATCTAATGTGTAGGTCTAATACTGACTGAATAATTAGAGAGAGGGGGATTAAGTTTAATCTCACATTCAGGAATAATTGGATAACTGATCAGTAACCAAGGTATTGAAAACACAACATTCAGTAGGATTGCCTCGATATACGTCACTTAAGTAAAAGGGTAGGTATACAGACATCTACAACCGGACAGACAGAACATGGTCAACGGAATAGGAAAATATGGCATAGCTACGAATCCAGCAATATTTACTTGCCCTTTCACTTTTGTTTGCCCGGATTAAGAGCGGCCTGACAGATGGAGCCTGTGACTGTATGTACAGGTGAACAGCTGCACACAGTAGCCAAGCAATCCCTGAAATGATGGGGAGGGAGTACAAGGTCACGACCTCTCCAACAGGTACGAGTTTACGTGACATATCAAATGTAGATATATCTTGTAACTAATTCTAGTATACATAATCAAAGAGACTGCATGAATATGATAGTGTGAACTATTGTATAACAATTTAATCTTTGATTAGTGAAAAAATAGTTTTTAAACCAAAAATATACATGTTACAGTACAAAGTACAATGATTAAATTTACAAATGTTGTACATAATATATATGCATAATATATATACATACATTTTCACAAATACACTGATAAAGTAACAACAAACGCAACTTGCTGAGTGTCAAATACACCAAGACTATGGATTAATGTGCCACAGATACACAACAAAAACAATATACTGGGTGTCACATACACAAACAATATCGACTGATGTGCTACTGATACACTAACAAAACAGTATGATGGGTGTCACATACATCAACACTATGGATTAATGTACTACAGATACCCTTAAAACAAACAACTCACTGGGTATCACATACATCAGCACTATGAATTAATGTGCTACTGATATTTAGAAAACAAAACAACTTTATGGGTCTCATACTAACAACAAAACAAGTTGATGGGTGTCACATACACCAAAATATGGACTAATGTGCTACGGATACTGTTACAACAAAAACAAGTTGATGGGTGTCACATACACCAACAATATGGACTAATGTGCTACGGATACTGTTACAACAAAAATAAGTTGATGGGTGTCACATAAACCAACAATATGGATTAATGTGCTACGGATACTGTTACAACAAAAATAAGTTGATGGGTGTCACATACACCAACAATATGGATTAATGTGCTACGGATACTGTTACAACAAAACAAGTTTATGCGCGTCACATACACCAAAATATGGATTAATGTGCTACGGATACTGTTACAACAAAAATAAGTTGATGGGTGTCACATACACTAACAATATGGATTAATGTGCTACGGATACTGTTACAACAAAACAAGTTGATGGGTGTCACATACACCAAAATATGGATTAATGTGCTACGGATACTGTTACAACAAAAATAAGTTGATGGGTGTCACATACACCAAAATATGGACTAATGTGCTACGGATACTGTTACAACAAAAATAAGTTGATGGGTGTCACATACACCAAAATATGGACGAATGTGCTACGGATACTGTTACAACAAAAATAAGTTGATGGGTGTCACATACACCAAAATATGGACTAATGTGCTATAATGATACTCTTACAACAAAAAAACTTGATGGGTGTCACATACACCAACACTGTGGATTAATGTGCTATAATGATACTCTTACAACAAAACAAGTTGATGGGTGCCACAATACACCAAAATATGGATTAATGGGCTACGGATACTCTTACAACAAAAATAAGTTGATGGGTGTCACATACACCAAAATATGGACTAATGCGCTACGGATACTGTTACAACAAAAATAAGTTGATGGGTGTCACATACACCAACAATATGGATTAATGTGCTACGGATACTGTTACAACAAAAATAAGTTGATGGGTGTCACATACACCAAAATATAGATTAATGTGCTACGGATACTCTTACAACAAAAATAAGTTGATGGGTGTCACATACACCAAAATATGGACTAATGTGCTACGGATACTGTTGCAACAAAAATAAGTTGATGGGTGTCACATACACCAACAATATGGACTAATGTGCTACGGATACTGTTACAACAAAAATAAGTTGATGGGTGTCACATAAACCAACAATATGGATTAATGTGCTACGGATACTGTTACAACAAAAACCCAAGGAGCTTCAATATACGCCCGTATATCTGGAATTATATTGGTCCAAATTTCAAGGTTGTTTAATAGCCTTGATTCCAATTGGTAGCTAGCAATCCAGAGAAAGGTCTACAATTTTGTGCTTCTGAGAATGTAACATATATCCCATCTAAAATTGAATGATAAACTAAAATGAGCTTAACTCTTGGAAACTAGTTGACCTTGGAGCAAGAACAGAGAGCTCACATATCCCACACTGAAATCGACAATAGTCAAACACAAGAAAATAGTAGTTTTCCTGCAAATGCATTTCTTTCAGACGAGAGAATTTTTCATGAAGGAAGAAGAAAGGGATGAAGTAAACCACATTCTTGAGTTGATAAACAGGTATGAAGTTCATAAAGGACCCCTCTCCCCGTTAAATTAGTAAAAGTATGGTTTTTATTTCACAACAGTTTAACTAAATGTAGCTGTTTCAAACACGGGAGACTCCACAGGACAAATGCCATATACATGTTGGGGAGAGAACTGAATATTTCAATCTAACACATATAATCAGCTAAACATGATTCAGTTTTGGGGGACTGTGACCTTGACCTTTGACAAATTGATGTATGGCTCTTCTTCGCCATGCGAGTAAGCTATTTGATACCATTCCATACCATGAAACTAGAGATATCGTATGGACAACAAATGTTAATGGATGGATGGACAGAACGCAACATCGCATTACATGACCTCATCTTCGATAGGCATATGAAACGAGAGATCCTGAAGGATCTTGGCGCCCACCATTGTCCGATAATTGTAAGTTAATGACTAGAGGATCTTTTTGTCCATTGTTACTAAGAACAGACAATTGATTTGTAATTTTGTTTACAGAATTTCGAATCTGAGTGAAAAATATTGAAAAAGGCCGCTGAAAAACACCAAGATATGATAATAAGTTTCAGGAGTTTCAAGATTTCTAGAAACTTTACTTATGTCGGTTGTTATAATACAAGAGAAATGAGCAAAGTTAGTCTGAAAGTGAATGTACATGTACCGAGGATCCTTCGCCTTTGTTTTGTAGTATTTTTTTTATTTTTTTTTTTTGCACGTGTCATCATTGGGTACTGGAAGCGAAGACCAGTCTCTTTGACACTTTGGCATGAGCTATGAAACATACTTCAGATTTTATAATTAGGAACGAATGCTAATTCTGTTCTGTTTCTTGGGCTATTTTGAGATTTCTCTTTTAAGATACCATGCAGCTGCATGTTAATTATTGTGTTTGTAACTGTTTCTTATTCTATTCACTGTTGTCTGTCATCTTGTAATTGTACATGTATGTGTAATATGTCTGTTGGGAGAGGCGTTCAAATAGGCTCTGCCTGTTCGCCGATCCCTGTTTCCTGGTGAAATAAATATACTGTCTAAATCAAGATACCATGCTCGAAAATAGTAAGATGGTACAATAATGCTTAATACTGAAGGGATCCGGTCCGCGCAGTAATGTTGAAACTTCAAAAGTGCCTGAAATCTGATTATCTCCCTTGGATCGAAACATCCAGTAGTCTACAGTTGTCGAGTTGTGACATTGAGTCACAAGACTGAGGTCGGCATACGAAACGGTGGAGCAGTTCACTTGCTACTGCATGGACTAACGAAGGCTGATTTAAAATTTGAAGAAATACATTTTAATTCAGAATTATTTGAACTCCTTGATATGAAAGGTGAAGGTACGGATATTCTCTATAGTCAATATATAGAATATGCCCCACCGTTTGATCCACCAACTCTTGTGATGCAACGTCACTTGAGAATACCAAATAAATTTGGAGCGTAACTTGGATTTTCGAATCGGACCAAAAAAGGTATCTTGCACTAATAGGCCCCATGTGAGACCCGTGTACCAAATTTCAGAAAAATCCATGAAATATTTCCCAAGAATTCACGGTAACAATGTTTCAAGGGGAAATTCAAGATGACCGCCTTGTGGCCATATTGGATCTTCGATTCGGACCGAAAAAGGTACCTTGCACAACTAGACCATAAGGGGAACCTGTGTACCAAATTTGAGAAAGATCCATGCAGTACTTCCTGAGAAATCACGATAACAAATTTGCATAGGAAAATCCAAGATGGCGGCCTGTTTTGCCATATTGAATTTTCGAATCGGACCAGAGAACAACTAGACGACAAGGTGAACCTGTGTACCTAATTTAACAAAGATCCATGCAGTAGTTCCTGAGAAATCGCAATAACAAAGTTTCATGGGGAAATCCAAGATGGCCGCCTGATGGACATATTGGATTTTGGAATCGGACCAAAAAAGGTTTCTTGCACAACTGGACCCCAAGGGGAACATGTGTACCAAATTTGAGAAAGATCCATGAAGCAGTTCCTGAGAAATCGCGATAACAAGTTTTCATATGGGAATCCAAGATGGCTGCCTAGTGGCCATATTGGATTTCGGAATCGGACCAAAAAAAGGTTTCTCGCACAACTAGACCCCAAGGGGAACCTGTGTACCAAATTTGAGAAAGATCCGTGCAGTAGTTCCTGAGAAATCGCGATTACAAGGTTTCATGGGGAAATCCAAGATGGCTGCCTGGTGGCCATATTGGATTTTCGAATCGGACCAAAAAAGGTTTCTTGCACAACTAGACCCCAAGGGGAACCTGCGTAACAAATTTGAGAAAGATCTATGCAGTTGTTCCTGAGAAATCATGATAACAAGGTTTTACAGGAAAATCCAAGATGGCTGCCTGGTGGCCATATTGGATTTTCGAATCGGTCCAGAAAAGGTATCTGCACATCTAGACACCAAGAGGAACCTGTGTACCAAATTTCAGAAAGATCCGTGCGGTAGTTCCTGAGACATCGCGATAACAAGGTTTTACGAGAAAATCCAAGATGGCCGCCCTGTGCATTGGATTTTCGAATCGGACCAGAAAAAGTATCTGCACAACTAGGCCCCAAGGAGAACATGTGTACCAAATTTCAGAAAGATCCATGCAGTAGTTCCTGAGAAATCGTGATAGCAAGGTTTCATGGGGAAATCCAAGATGGCCGCCCTGTGGCCATATTGGATTTTCGAATCGGACCAGAAAAGGTATCTGCACAACTAGGCCCCAAGGAGAATCTCTGTACCAAATTTCAGAAAGATCCATGCAGTAGTTCCTGAGAAATCGTGATAACAAGGTTTCATGGGGAAATCCAAGATGGCCGCCCTGTGGCCATATTGGATTTTCGAATCGGACCAGAAAAGGTATCTGCACATCTAGACCCCAAGAGGAACCTGTGTACAAAATTTCAGAAAGATCCGTGCAGTAGTTCCTGAGAAATCGCGATAACAAGGTTTCATGGGGAAATCCAAGATGGCCGCCCTGTGGCCATATTGGATTTTCGAATCGCGCTAGAAAAGTTATCTGCACAACTAGACCCCAAGGGGAACATGTGTGCGAAATTTCAGAAAGATCCGTGCAGTAGTTCCCGAGAAATCGCGATAACAAGAATTGTTTACGGACAGACGACGGACGACGGACGACGGACTGACTGACTGACTGACGGACGACGGACCACGGACAAAAGGCGATTTGAACAGCCCACCATCTGGTGATGGTGGGCTAAAAATGTGACTTAATGATATCTGATTTTGGAGTCACAGTGACCTTGACCTTTGATCTTGACCTAAATTTTGGTACACGACACATCATCTTCCCGTCAATATATCAATGGACACAAACAAATCATGATTTTTATGCATTTCATGATTTTGGGGGTCACAGTGACCTTGACATTCGGCCTTGACCTACATTTTCGTACGCAGCACATCATGTCCCCCTAATGTATCTAGACACACAAAAAAGTACTTTTCAAAGATTTCTGATTCTGCAGTCACAGTGACCTTGACCTAAATTTTGGTACATGACAAACCCCGTAATTTCTCAATGGACACAAAAAAAATCATGATTTTTAACAATTTCCTGGTTTTGGGGTCACAGTGACCTTTGATCTTGACCTAATTTTTGATATGCGAACTTCATTTCGGTATGCGAACTTCATTTCCCCCTATTGAATCCACTAACCAAAAATTAGTAGTTTTTAATGATTTCCTGAGTTTTAAGTCACACTGACCTTTGACCTTGATTCTGGTGTAACAGCGATCTTGACTATTGACCTGGATCTAAATTTTGGTACATGACAAAATGGCTACCCGTATTTTCTCAATGGACTCAAGAAATCATGATTTTCAATAATTTCATGATTTTAGGTCACAGTGACCTTGACCTTTGACCTTGACCTACATTTTGATATGTGACACATCGTGTCCCCTAATGTATCTACTGACACAAAGAAATGTTATTTTTAATAATGTCCTAATTTTTGGGTCACAGTGACCTTTGACCTTCGACCTTGACCTATATTTTGGTACGGGACACTTCATTTCCCCCTATTGAATCCACTCACAAAAAATTAGAAATTGTTAATGATTTCCTGATTTTTCGGTCACACTGACCTTTGACCTATGACCTCGACCTACATTTGGTATGCAACACATCGTTCCCCCCTAGGGCATCCACTCACCAAAAATTAGAACTGTAGATAGAAAACTGTCAATGATCAGTGATTTCCTGATTTTAGGCAACAGTGACCTTTGACCTCTGACCTCGACCTCATTTTTGGTACGCGACACATCGTCTCCACCTAGCGTATCCACTCACAAAAAATTGCAACTGTGGGTAGAAAACGATCACAGATATAGACCAGACACGAACACTTCGGTAATTTCCTGTTTTTTAGGCCAGTGACCTTTGACCTCTGACCTTGACCTTCATTTTGGTACGCGACCCATAGGGTATCCAGTCACCAAAAATTAGAACTGTAGATAGAAAACTGTCCCAGATATAGACCGGACACGGGGGACGGACGGACGGACGGACGGACAGACGGACGGAAACCGCCATCACATAATACGTCCGCCTTTTGGCGGGCGTATAATAAGTTGATGGGTGTCACATACACCAACAATATGGATTAATATGCTATGGATACTGTTACAACAAAAACAACTTGATGGGTGCCACATACACCAACGACATGGATAAATTTGCTCCTGATACACTAACAAAAAACCCTGTTGGGTGCCACAATACACCAACAAATACTGATACTCTTATAACAAAGCAACTTGATGGGTGTCACATGAGCAATAAGGATTAATGTGGTACTAATACACCAACAAAATGGACTATTGTGCCACAAATGTTCATATCTCACCAGTATTATACTGTCATGCTAAAAAGCGTGTGCAGTGTAATATAGCACAGCCATCACGAATAGCTCATATTTTCAGTGCTATCACATCTATATTTCCTAATATGACAATACAACTGCCACCATGGTCACAGCACACAAAATCAAGATTTAAACATGAGAATGATCTAATCAAAACCCCTCGGCTTTCCCCAAGTGATTGAGACCCATGATGTGTATTGTGAATTGGGGAAGAGATAGTTCTATGTGGGATGACCAAGATATACCGGTAGTTGGTTAAATTCAGGCATATAGGACAGAAATAGAAAAATTATATATCTGTAAAGGGGCATAACTCTGTAAAATATGAGTCGAGGGGAGCCACTTTCGATAGGTGTCTGACTTAGCATTTTGTAAAATAAGAACTGAGACGAATAAGCTGTACCGAACATGGACCTGCAGATATAACTTGTAGATTCAACTACAGATAACAAAATCGGAGATTATTACATCCGAAAGGGGTATAACTCCATAAGCCGAGGCGAATAATCCTTTGTTGGCTTGTAGAATACAACAATATAAATAAGTTTCCAAAATATAGTAGCTATACCGAACACAGTTCTGCAGATATAGTTGGTTACATTCAGGCATATAGGACAGAAATAGAAATAAATATATCTGTAAAGGGGAACTCTGTAAAAATTGGGCCGAGGGAAGCCACTTTCAATAGGCGTCTGACTTAGCAATTTGGTGGTTGTATCTCAAGCGGTTTTGCCTAAAATGCGTTAACAGACGGACGACGGGCGGACGGACGTACGGACGGACGTACATGGCAACGACAATACGGTACCCCGAAGCCAAAATGGCCGAGGGGTAAAAATGTTGAGAGCCTGATAATAAATTACTTAAACACCTCTGTTCCAAGTTGTGAAATCCCTCAACTACACATGTGATGGAATGTGTCATACAGAATACATTCCTCAACTGTCAGGTTTCTAATTACCAACACATCTCTCAACTGCCAAGTTTGTCATCAACAACAAATCTCTTAACTACCAAGTTTGTCATAACCAAACCATCTCTCAACTGTCAAGTTTGTCATTGAGAAGCGGGCATTCTCTCTCGTCAACTTTATGACAAAAGAGATGATTACAATTTCGACATCGTAAACTATCCCTTTCTGGACAGTAATATTCCAGTGGGACCTGCATATGGCGTATACATATCTCGCTTAGTAGCATTTGCTAGATCCTGTGTTAAATGTGACGATTTTAATCAACGTCACAAAACATTGGTGCAGAAACTTAAAAAACAGGGCTATTCCACCAAGCGCCTACACTCAAAAGTTTCTCAAATTTGGCGATACATATCGCATGCTGATAGCAAAATATGAACGTATAGCGTGCAAGATCTATGGCGCTATGTTTCGTAACTTGTGTCTAATTCCGCTTAACCCGGGGCTAGGGGCCGTATGAACCCATGTACTTCAAGAACCTCATGGTACTCATATGAACAGTCACAATCAAAGCGTGACTGAGATACATCATTCTTAGATGACGACTTTACAACGAATATTATGGATTAAGAATACTGATCAGCGATACGGATTTGATATTTTTGGAACATCATGATGTCTTGCCGGCATCATTGAAAACTGTTGACCGCTTCTCTCTTGCAGGAAACAAGCCTATGTTTATGTATACTATGATTGTCTTTTTGAATTAGGTGCTAATACTGTTATATGGAAAATGGAATAGGTCTTTGGATTATGGACGCGGATATTCTCTAATGGACGACGGCTGGATTATGAATGACGGACTAGACGCTTGTAATTGCCAACACATCTCTCAACTGTAAGTTTGTCATCACCAATACATCTTTATCTATCAAGTTTGTCATCACCAACACATCTCTCAACTGTCAACTTTGTCATTACAAACACGTCTGTCAACTATCAAGTTTGCCATAACCAACACATCTTCTAATTATCAAGTTTGTCATTACCAATACATCTTTCAACTATCAAGTTTGTCATTACCAACACATCCCTCAACCGTAAAGTTTGTTCTTACCAACACATCGCTTATCTGTCAATTTTGTCATTATCAATACATCTTTAAACTGTCAGGTTTGTCAATGCCAACATATCTCTTAACTGTCAATTTTTTCAATACCAACACATCTCTCAACTGTCAAGTTTGTCATAACCAACACATCTCTTAAACAAGTTTGTCATTACCAACACATCACTCAACTGTCAAGGTTGTCTCTACCAAAACATCTCTTAACTGTTAAGTTTGTCATTACCAACCCATCTCTTAACTGCCAAGTTTGTCATTACCAGGCCATCTCTTAACTGTCAAGTTTGTCATTACCAGGCCATCTCTTAACTGTCAAGTTTGTCATTACCAGGCCATCTCTTAACTCTCAAGTTTGTCATTACCAGGCCATCTCTTAACTGTCAAGTTTGTCATTACCAGGCCATCTCTTAACTCTCAAGTTTGTCATTACCAGGCCATCTCTTAACCGTCAAGTTTGTCATTACCAGGCCATCTCTTAACTCTCAAGTTTGTCATTACCAGGCCATCTCTGAACTGTCAAGTTTGTCATTACCAGGCCATCTCTTAACTGTCAAGTTTGTCATTACCAGGCCATCTCTTAACTGTCAAGTTTGTCATTACCAGGCCATCTCTTAACTGTCAAGTTTGTCATTACCAGGCCATCTCTTAACTCTCAAGTTTGTCATTACCAGGCCATCTCTTAACTGTCAAGTTTGTCATTTCCAACATTATTTTAACTACCGGTATCCAGTATGTCATTATCAACACATCTCTCAACTGCCAAGTTTGTCATTACCAACATATCTGTCAACTGTCAAGTTTGTCACTACCAACACATCTCTCAACTGTCAAGGTTGTCATTACCAACACATCTCTCAAATGTCAAGTTTGTCATTACCAACACATCTATCAACTGGCAAGTTTGTCATTGCCAACACATCCCTAAAATGTCACATTTGTCATTAAAACACATAAAACTATACCATATATGAAGGGATGATCACAATGGCTCAAACTTAGTTGCCATGGAGACACATTTACTGATTCACTGAGTGAAGGGAGAACACTGCACATGGACCACACACAGTAAAGTTGAAATACGACACCGAGTCTTTATGCCATTGATAATGAAGGGATTATGACTGTGCCCGAGCTAGACACACCACAGCACTACAATATGTCACAGCAAACTGAGCAGGCAGCGGATGGACGGATGGACGAATGAACCTACCCAGACGATTGGGAGTGACCACTCTGGGTCAGAAGACTCTGGTCAGAATCGGTGGAGGCTGTAAGACCCGCCCCCTGCTCCCGCGGAGGACACCCAGCACTCGTATACATGCTGGGTCGCAACTTTTCCTGTTTTCTGAAGTAGACCCAGTCACAATCAGGTGCGTCTCGATAGCCAATGAAATGTCTAGTTACGTCTGATTGATACGATACCGGCTAGACAATCATCTTATTATAGCTAGGACTATAAACTGTGAGTCAGCATCGGCATAACACAGAATCGACATGATACGGAGGATTCAAATGGCCAGATTGAAACCTGTGTACATACCGACCATGCTTGGGAACAGATTATCATGTGATTGAAGTGTCAGTTTTGACTGGGTTCTGGTTTATCAAGGTTCAAAATACTTTAAATTTATTAAAGGTGAAATGCAAAGGTTTTTCAATTCTCCGTTTCACATTTAATATAGGTTGAATAATGATAGAAATTCCAGTATATGTAATTCACTAGGATTAATTTGAATTATCTGGTCTGCTAGAATCTTTTTAAAAGTTGGTACCCCTAGCCCAGCTGTATTCAGATTTGTAAAACGTCATCGCTTATCTTTTCTTGATTGTGACGTCACGTCAGACCAGCAGTCCGGAGACTGAACGTTACAAGTATGTACATCCAGCCTGGTAGTCTGATGTGACGTCACAAATCAGCGTCAAACAAGGGCAGATAAGCGATGCGGATTTCAATTCTAAAATCGACCGGGCTTGAGATACCAACTTTAAAACACTTTTCAAAAGCTTCCAGGAGACAAAATACTTCAAATAAAACCAAACATGCCAAATGAAGTAGATAGGCTGATATTTCCATAATTAACTAGCCCATGAAGAATATAAAAAGGAAAATTCGAAAACCTTTGCATTTCAGTTGGGACCATGGATAATGTCAGTATTTAGAGGTTGGCTGGTTTACCCAGGCGTCAGTATTCACAGGTTTCACTGCATAATAATAATTCAATGAAAGGCGACGCATTATCCCAACCAATTTATTGGGGTATCAGCCCAGATAAAATTTTAAATTGAATGAGAATTTGATGAAGTGATACAAAAGTACCCTGTAACAAAAACAGGAACAAGGGCATCACTGAGTGGGGAGGGTCATTGGGTGTGAACAAACCCCACTCAGCACTCAATCACATGTTATTTTCCTATGTTGGACAGCGCAGTACTGTGTTCTCTAATAAGCACAAAAAACGACTCCCTCTCAACAAATCCAGGTGAGGCCCATGAAGACCTTATCAATGCCATGTAAACTTTGAGAGAGATTTTGATTACTCTCCTAGATTTTCTATTGTGAGAGCGATCAATGTATTATGAGAGTGATTCATTCTTATCTGTATTACTCCAAAATACATTTCCATTTTCCAGGAGAGTGATCAATAACTCTCCTGGAGAAAAGTTAGGAGAGTGATGGAGAGTGATCCCTCTCTTTAGAAACGAGAGAATCAGACAGCAAATAAGTTTCTCCTGCATTTAGGAGGTGATCAAATTTATCAGGAGGATGAAATTATTATTATCATGTCATAATTTGATGTAAAATTAGTTCAATGTTAAAGATTCTACCAAAAACCCCTGCACACTTTGCATAAAAACATGTACAGAAAAGCTGTGTGAAGAACAAGTTCACATGGGTACATGTACACTCTGTGTCATGATGAATGGGTACATGTACACTCTGTATCATGATGAATGGGTACATATACACTCTGTGTCATGATGAATGGGTACATATACACTCTGTATCATGGTGAATGGGTACATATACGCTCTGTGTCATGATGAATGGGTACATATACACTCTGTATCATGATGAATGGGTACATATACACTCTGTATCATGATGAATGGGGACATATTCGCTCTGTATCATGATGAATGGGTACATATACACTCTGTATCATGATGAATGGGGACATATACACTCTGTATCATGATGAATGGAGACATATACACTCTGTATCATGATGAATGGGTACATATACACTCTGTATCATGATGAATGGGGACATATACACTCTGAATCATGATGAATGGGTACATATTCACTCTGTATCATGATGAATGGGGACATATACACTCTGTATCATGATGCATGGGGACATATACACTGTATCATGATGAATGGGGACATATACGCTCTGTATCATGGTGAATGGGTACATATACGCTCTGTGTCATGATGAATGGGTACATATACACTCTGTATCATGATGAATGGGGACATATACACTCTGTATCATGATGAATGGGGACATATACACTCTGTATCATGATGAATGGAGACATATACACTCTGTATCATGATGAATGGGGACATATACGCTCTATGTCATGATGAATGGGTACATATACACTCTGTATCATGATGGATGGGTACATATACACTCTGTATCATGATGAATGGGTACATATACACTCTGTATCCTGATGAATGGGTACATATACACTCTGTATCATGATGAATGGGTACATATACGCTCTGTATCATGATGAATGGGTACATATACACTCTGTATCATGATGGATGGGTACATATACACTCTGTATCATGATGAATGGGGACATATACACTCTGTATCATGATGAATGGGTACATATACACTCTGTATCATGATGGATGGGTACATATACACTCTGTATCATGATGAATGGGGACATATACACTCT
>JAVTVY010042795.1:0-18616 GCA_036873755.1 Hanleya hanleyi | reverse complement strand
TCCGCAAGCCCTCATGACATTCATGATGGAAACTACCATTGAGGGTTCTCGAATCAGCGAGGACACCCTACATAAATCTAGGAATTTATTCATAATGATGATAGCATGGATAGAATCCGCTGACAAATCAGATGTCACTAGACATTCTTATCCAAAAAAAAACAATGTATCACATGTACATTTAATCAATTTTCCCAGCTTTTAATAATGCCACTGAGATAAATCTATCTACTCACAGAGTTGATACTGAATGTCCGGTCTTTCTGTACCGATGGATCAAACACTGTGACTGTAACACAACAGGCACCGCAGCCAGCCTCGCCGCACATGATCTTAGTTCCCTTGTAACCCGCCACATCGCGGATGTACTCATTGAGGCTCGTAGTAATTTCAAACTGCCCATTTTTCACTAAAAAAAAATTAAATTAAAAAACATTTAGGTGTTGCAGATTTTTAAGTATATTACAGTTCACTGTTTTCAGTTACAATGGTTAAGTAGTCCTTCTTTCAAAAGGTCAAATGCTTATCTTTTTCCTGAACCTGGCCTGTCAATCAAAAAGTTACAGTCTATCTACCTCCCACATACATGTGTGGTATTTAAATTATGTCTATATCATGGTCCATTAATGTTTAAGCAGTGAGCCACCAGGTGAATATGAATTAACTGTTGCTTTCAACAATATTTCAGTAGTTTGGGTCCTACTTCTTTCCTTCTTACCACAAGAAACCCCACGGGTGCCCCAGTTAGGAATGTTTAAGCATTTATCTATGTCCTGTACAATGTGAATACTGTTAATGCAAAAACATCCTGTAATATAATCATCCCAGGCACGTAGCCAGGGGGGATTTTTGGGGTTCGGAAAAACCCCCCTTTCTGAAATATTATATATTTTTCTCATATAAATGCCCTTTTCAAACTGAAGCAAACCCCCTATTTGCCCCTTTTTCCATACAGCGAACCCCCTGATGTGCCCTTTTGGAGTGAAGGCGAACCACCCCTCAATAAATCCTGGCTACGACCCTGCATCCATAAGAGAAGCCTAGTATATACAGGTACATGTACACTGAACTTGAACACTTTACAATCAAGGATGTCACAGGGTTCAAATCCTTCTTAAAAAATATATTTCCAGGACTTTCAAGGACCTTAAACAACTTTTTCCCCCTCAGATTTTTCAAGCCTTACATATACACAGAGATTTCTTGTATTATAATCCTCAATTACCTTAAAGGTCAACCCATTTAACGCTCTGAGGTCAAAAATATAAAAAAATAGTCCTTTCGATTCTGAAAATAATGATATTTTTTTCATAATTTTGTGCAGTCTAGTTGGCGAGATATTGCCGTTTGAAAGGTGAAAATCGCTCTCCTGTCAATTCCAGATGTGACGTCACGGAGGGAAGCCGTCTTGTATTCTCTATGTTAAAGCCGTATACCACAGTCGTATGTAGCTGCTGATTTCTGGAAATTTTCGGAGTATCGCGGCATCATTTTTTAAATATGCCGCGACGTTGTGTAGTGGGAGGTTGCAGTTTTACTACAGATGACGGTGTTTGTATTCATTTGTGGCCCAAAGACGAGAAAATCGCTGCAAATTGGACGAAATTTGTACGCAACACGAGAGTGTGGAAAGAGGGCCCGAGCCAGTACTCATATAATTTGCTCGGCACATTTTGACAGAAAGACATCATTCGAGGACATCTACAGCGTAGCAGTTGAATTCGGGTACAAACCAAAACTAAAGAGAACAGCTATTCCAACTATCAAACGTAAGAACAATCAGAATGTGACGGCAAAGAAATCGGACAAGGAGAATCTATCACGGACATCGGCTGAACTAACCTAGCCTGCAAGCGAGGCCTCGGGCAGGGGGGCGGCTGTACATGCCCTGCTCGCTCTCGCGTGGCATTTGTAGCTTGAGCACCTACAGGTTAGACTGGATGAGTCTCTATTTCATATATACACGTTTAACCATTTGTTCCAATGTGTCTTAATGTCTGTATTTGTATGTTCAATTTTATTCATTCTATGTATGCGTTTTTAGCCAAATGTTGGCACAAACTTCACGCAAATAAATTATCTAAATTATATACTATTTAATAATAATAATAAATGATCTTTCATAAATATATATACGTTTGATAAGTAAATAAATAAAAAACACCAATTGGAGTGAATGGCTGTAGATACAGAAGTGATAATTATACTTTCATAATCCCTTGACATTTGAGATTGTGGGAATATCATTCGATTTCAATTTAATTGAGGTAATTTGTCGAAAATTGAGCAAATGTGAATGCCGATCCACTCACCACGGCTTACTTTTCGCCATAAATGTCCAAAGTTTTTTTATCAAACTATATAATTCTGAAATTGGTATTTCATGGGGATTAAGGGAAAACAAACAAAATTCAAGTCGACGTATATCAGTAGAGTTATCAACAGTTTACTGTCCATACTGCCGAATCCCTTCGAAAAGGCTGCCTCGGTCAGTAACAACAATAACAACACAGATGTGCTCGTTCGTTACATCACAGAATCGTTCTACATTCAATACAGTTTGAAATATATGGACATTTGGTCTTATAGATGACGATGATAAGGTTTCCAGTTAAGTTGCATACCAATCTGTATTCAACAAACGACCTCTCCGAATCCTGTCGTCGTCGAGTTCCACGTTGTCAGAGTGATTGTCACTGTCAGAATCGGAGCCGTACGGCTCAAATTGATAGGGCTGAATTCCGCCGTTGGTCTGCCCGTCATCATCCTCCTCTATGTCTATTTCATCTTCTTTGCGAAAAATATTTCCATCTAAGCAGCTGATATAGCTCGAATCGACATCTGAACCGGAGCTCTGACTGCACTCGCTTTCCATGTTATCCGCTGTTTTTTCTCAGGCAACTTCCCTGTCATGCCTGTGTGACGTCATCAACCCAGCTGTGAAAGTGTGGAAAAGCCCACTTTGCTCCCATATTACGTGTGTTTCTGATCAGATTAGAATTTTTTCAATATTTTTTTTCATACAAAGTGAAGTATGAACTATGATTTTTAAGGATTTTTAGACCAAAAAAAATTCCGTTTGGGTTGACCTTTAATGCTCGTAAACAGCATTGATTCAGTAATGTCCAAAAACATAACAAGGGATTTTCTTTTTGTTTCTTAAGGCTAAAATTCAAAGACTTTCCAGGGCAGACAGACAAAAATCTGGAATTTCAAATATTTTAAAGGCCTGGAAATCGGTAATACATGTATAAAATTCAAGTTTTCAAGCACCAGAAGACAAGAAAATACAAATGAATAAACGCCAGTATGCTCTATAATTGAAAATTTTTGTTTCTCCATTCCCGGTTAAATGTGAGCACACGTATACTGTGGTATATCCTATCCTAAACAATACACTTTCCAGATACTCTCTATGAGGGCATGGAGTTAATAAGGCGGAGGGTAGAGGTTTGGTGGCACTATCAGACTGAGATTGAGAAACAGAACTGAGACAGTATTCAAAGAATTGAATGTGATTTATATGAATGAGAAGTAATCTGTTTTAGTCTCAATCTCCCATCAGCAGACATAGCTGGTCATTACCTATGTATGGTTCTCCGTTGAGATGAAAGGTGATTGAGCTGGAACTTGAAGTACTGAAAAACATAAAACATCATACACATAATATACAACATAAGCTTCTACAACAGTAATTTGTCAATTAAAATGAAATTCTACACATTTTAAGGGAGGGGACATTTATTCCTAAACAGCTGATTGATCAGGTTGACAACAACTGAAAAGCAATTAAGGTTTTCCTAGATATCCACATACAAAAACAACTAGCAAGAGCCTAGATAATTAGAACAGTATAAATAGATACAAAAATGCAATTGTCCATTTTAATTGACAGGTGTTTTATTTATCTTCATCACTTCATGAACACACCTCAGCCAGTAATAGAAGACCATGAAATTGCCCAAATTTCATTTTGAGAAATCTGCCTATAGGCTGTCCTATATAATGACCCACTCATATTTCAGCTGAGTAATGCCCCTAGCTAGATTCTTTACATTTGACCGACAAAACATTGTCATCAGTTGAAAGAAATGTGAAAGGTATTTCATGAAATCTGATGAAATATATTATGCCATGCAGAAAATAAGCTGGCTCAGCATTGCATAGGCTAAGTATTGCATGTGAAATGAACATGAGATGAACATTCTGGAAGTTCTACAGGAGTCACTCAGGACTAGGCAAACTTTGACAATTGACAAATAACATACATGTATAGGCCTACTGAATAACAAGGAGGGAGGAGGGTTATAAAATATTATGTTATTACATGTACTATAACTTCTTGAAGCGGTTTCCATGGTTCCAGGTCCATACAATCTTTTTTTCAGGACCTTTAACTGAATTTTCCGAGACATTTTTTAACACCTATAAGATTAACATGTTGCATTCAGCAAATTCAACAATGTACATTAATTAGAATGAAATGAATAAGTATTCCAATGTTCACGTTTCATACAGATCTGACTAGATTGAAGAAAATTCAGTTTGTTAGAAATTCCAGTAATTAATTGTGGCAGATATTTTCCTACGAAGTAGGCTACAGATCGCAAATTGTCCGGTAATGAGTCAGTGAGTCAGTCAGTCCATCCGAATCCTTTCGTCGGCAAAATAAGGAGAACCATTGACATTAGAACCTTTATTTTTGGCATGAACGTGCATTAGGGCATTGCTGCCAGCAAGTTCTGAGCTGACCGAATTCTGATGAAAATTTGATTTATAATTATTTTTATTATTATTTATTGATAGCTCAGCGAGTGCACTGTCATGCCCATTGGGAACCCTTGGCTGTATGTTTCACTGTATACAAAACGTGATGGGATAATGAAATAGGAAATGCTAATTTTCCATCATTTGTTAGTGCATTTATCTACACTGCTATTACTAACTTGCCATTCTTAATACACACAAGTAAGTATATTGTTATAGATATATGTAAACTGTGGCCTTTAACGTGTATCCTATTTCACATCGAAACATTTCATCACAGACCAAATCAGGCTTCAAATTTAGGTCAAATTGCCACTGATGGTGAAATATCCTACATCAACCAATTAAGTCAGCCTGGTGCAATAACCCAGCAGAACAAAGAAAGATGTGGTATCATCCTTCAGATTAGCCTGTGAGCAACAATGATAAAAGTTTACGGAGGATGAAACAAAGCCATCCTGCAAGCCACCCAAGGAATTTATCAGCTTGTGTTGGGACATTTTGTTGGTATCATGTAAGTTGTTTAATAGTTTACTCATTCAAATCTCCATACTATATTTTCTGTTATTCAACAGACAAATTTCTTTACTGGTTTTAATTGTTTAAGTTTTACTGGGTTTCAACTGCTACAGATAGTAACATAGTACTGATACTGTATAAATGGGTAGTGTGAATTTAATTATTCCATGTTGAGTACAATTTGTTCACATGAATGGTGGAATGTCTGGACTCTCAAATGAAAGTGTGTTATACATGTACATATCTCAAGCATGTCAGAGGAACAAACATGGTTGCAATTAAGATATAATCAAAGAAATTTTGTGACAATTATTGAATCTAAGTAGGCCCCTACCTAACAAAATTAGCTTAATAAAAAAGGCCTTCCTGGCGTAAATTGTTTTCTTTTGAGAGAGAATGGTATTTTCTGTTAAGAATTTCCTGTATAAAGATAGGTTGTTCAAGGAGGCTTTGTTTTTGCCGCTGTTGTGTGCATCAAGTTTTTAACAAATTTTCCATTTAATATTATGCTCTAACCATGTGTTACAGCCGACATGGTATCTGCAGAAGCCATTCTTACTATCAGTTCAGCATAGGACGCATTCATCAAAATTATAGCATAGTGACTGTACAAGGGGGATCTTCCAGCGGAGTCGGGTGGGGTCGGCGCTGAAAATAGCCAGCGCTAAATGGATATTATCTTGTTTTGGTCAATTTACACCGACTGTATTTGTTGGTCCTATCCATCCAGAAATCTGTTTTGTGTCACTTTTAGAGTGGTCTAGATATCTTCCTAATACACTTATCTATCCTCCTGACCCATTTTAGGTGTTTAAAGGGGGGCCACCTTGCCCTCCGAGCCACCGCTAAATGGATATCATCTCGACATGGTGAATTTACAGTGACTGTAAGCGAAAGTTAATAGTACCCACTGTCAATTAGAGACTGCTATATAAATTCTCTCACGCTAGCATATAGGGTCCCCAAGTCATCTATCGAGTACACACTTAAATCATATCAACCCTTACTTCGTTGGTCCTGCGACGTTAGTCACACTACCATCAGTGCTCCAGATAATTTTTTTTTATGAGGAGTACTATACTCCTCCAAATTTGTTCGAAGGAGTATCGCTTGTCATACCAGGAGTATTGTTTCTTGCCCAGGCCTGTGCTGTAATATTTTCTATGGAAACCTATTATGGGTTACCTAAAATCTCCTAGGGTAACCTGAAATAGGTCCCCTAACGGGAAAATTAGGGTAACCTATGTTCACCTAGGATAACCTGTTTGATTGACGGCATCTAATTAACGTATTCCTTTGAAAACATTTAAATAAATGTCAAATATTTTATCATAAAAATCATGTCTTTACTACTTTATTTTTATTTCCAATCCCATGTATAAGAACTGTGTATTCAGATTTGTATTAAGAGGTGAACTGCGGTCAAATAGCCTACCAAGTCTACTGAATTTCACCAGAATATAAATTTCCATCTGTTATTTATCTGTATTTCATCATTGAAAACTGCTGAAATGACGAGAGATTACATATGGATAACTTCTTGAAAAATGAGAAACCTGCTTGAATTCTGCAGATTTCTCATCCATTGATCATGATAGATTTAGATTTAAAATATCACGAATTATCAAAAGTTTTTCGGAATTATTAACTTTTAGTTGCATAACAACAACAACAACGTGCGCGAATACCTTGTTTACATCACTTGTCCACCAAACAATCGGTCAATGCGTGGTTGACGAACATCTTCTGAAACACTTATTTATGACATCATGGGACTTTTGTGCCTTCAAAATCTCTTTAATTCTTTCGTCTTTGGTGATTTTAAAAATTATTTTCTGTTTCGTTCTTTTGGATTATGGTACTGTCAAAGTTGCTCCACGTGCTCAACGTATGTTGTTCGTTTGAGAGGTACGAGTTTACTCGCGCCGCACATGCGATACAATCACAAATTCTATTGGTCAATTCAGTTAAAAGCGTCCTCCGATTGGATTCACTATTGCCGAAGTTGAAAATGTACTCGTCATGTTACAACAACAACATGCGGTTACGACACGGTATGTGTTACGGTATCTTTACGCATTGATTTTGGCGATAAGGCGTATCAGCTATTTATCGGGCGTATTTGTTACGCCTAGATTTCAGCATGCATGCGTTTTTGAACTTTTTGTAGGCGTAAATTACGCCAATACGCCCCTTATCTGGAGCACTGTACCATGTTGGGAGGAGAGAGAACAATAAGATTCAATGACTTTTCCAGCATGTCCAGGACACTTTACAATATTGTCAGAATTCAAGGATTTCCATGCAGGTCCTGAAATTGATTTTCTCAAAATTTCAGGAAATCAAGGAAATCCAGGACCCGAAATTTGTACCAGCTTAGGATTATGTCAGTGCAGTCTTGACAGTATTTATGTTATTTGAAATATTACACTTAATATCCAATGAGGGATTCGAATAGAAACCTATAGCGACTGCCAGAGTAAGGTACCCAATCGCCAGTATTATATGTCGACGATCTAACCACTCAGCTAACAGGCCTCCCACAAAAATAGGAGGTAGCAGACCGGTAGTCTTGAAAGTGATAACCGAGTGGTATAGATCACCGACATTCATTAATAATGCTGACAGTTGAGTGCCTTACTCTCCTTTTCTCTGGTAGTAGCTGGTTCGCATCTCGAATGAGACTCTGTACATGTAATTCCAAAATACTGACAATATACCGTCATACGATCTCCTCCTATAACAAAAAATATCTTGTATTCAGCTATGTTCGCTTTCAAGACTACCGGTCTGCTACCTCCTATTTTCGTGGGAGCTTGGCCCGTTGGTTATATTGCTGTCATATGATGCTGGCATCATCCGAACGCATGGCACAATCATACGTAGAAACTTCTGCTCATAGCCATGCGGTAACGGGTGATATATGAGTGTTTTAGGGCGTTTCCCAAATGGTCACATCCGATTGGTCCCGTGAGACCCGACATCGGCGCAATCAGATTCATAATACGAAGACACACCTCCAGAAAGCGATCGATTAAAATGATCCCTTGGTGGGCCACGAAGAGCCCCTATCACAAAATAAAAATCATATCATTTTCCTGTGAACTGCCGCCGATTTTATTTTTTTTTCAAATATGTTAGGCCGTTTGTAATATGATTTTTCTCAAGAAAAACATAGAAGCATGCTCCATTAGAGTGAGAAATAAAATAGCTAATTCGCACAACTTGGGTTTGGTCTCCCACAATCTTGCGCCTCGAGCACGTAAGTGAAATCGACATATCTCACGTCTGAGATTCCCAGGTCAAAAAAATTTGAATACGGATAATTTCATTGGCTCGTTTAAATAGAGCGGACATGTGACATGATGCTTGGGGAAGCTGACATCGGGCGAAATACACGGAGAAAGAAGTCAATGAGCTAAGGGTAGTGTTAAGTGGAACATGAAATGCCCTTAGCAAGCTAAGATGGATGCTGGCAGTTTGGTGCCTTACTCGTCGCCGGTTCAAATCAATCAACTAATTTTCAGCACTAGAATCAGTGCAATACTAAGACATAGTGTAATTCCAAAATATATCCCGATCACTTTCCAAATGACAAAAAATGTCTTTATCAGTATTGAGTATATTGTGATCAGTTTTGAATTTGCGAACAATACATGTACATTGCCCATTGCTGCTAACATATACAAGTTGGTGAATCATCCATTTGACCAAAATAAAAATAAAAAGATGTTTGAGGTAACCATGTCAACCCAAGACACTCCTATCTATACCCAAAACTTTGGATCAATTCAATTTTTATCTAATCCCTACACAAATTTTATTTCATTTTTGTTTAGGTTGAACTCAAATCTCACTGTCAGGAATAAACATTAATCCAATATTTTTTTTTTGCTATTTTATAAATATAACTTTGGTGTTATTGCTTCGAAACATCACCCACGTGCATATCATGCAGCAAATTGTCCTCCTTTGATGTAAGTTTAGTTTTGTTGCAGAAAAAAAAGTATAATTGGTACATGTATAAAATATCCCCTACCGACCAAACTTTTACTACATGTACATACAAGGTTCTCCATGATGAAGCTGTCACTTATGGTACTAAATTTGAACCAAGGCACCTTACAGATTTTCAGCCTTATAAAAGGGTTGAAATGGTAGGCATTTATTAATTTGGGGGACATGATAGCACCCACTTTATATCAGTATCAGCTCATATCAATGCTGAGACCTCACCAGTGAGGCTGGACTGTATAAGAATAGCCTGTGGACACAGACATTGTGTAATGGCTATGTAGTTTATACATGTGTACAGCATACCATGATTCAGCACCTTTTACTCTTGTACCTTTTACCACTAAGCAGGTTTGATTGAATAGCAGGCAGGTTTAGCTCAACGCATGCTCTCCAATCTGAATAACACGGGCCGGGGCATGCAATTATCAGTATCAGTAACTTGTTTGATTTAGTATATTCCGATCATCACATTGAATTATAATACCAGAGAATAAACAATAATCCACCCACACTTCTAAAATATAGTTTTACGGCAGAAAATGAAATATTGCATGAGAAAGAAATGATTTTTGTTATATCGTCGTATGCTCGGAGCAATTTCCAGGAATGGGCCTTTGGTTTACAGCTCTTGAAGCAAATGTGTAATGTATTTGTGCAAATTTAATGGTCTGTTTTGAGGAGAAAACAGCCACTTTTTCTCTCTATGAACACCTGAAACAAACCCAGAACCGAAACCATATTTGATCAACGTAACTGCAACTATACCTATTGACACAACAAATATTTTTGTCAGTACAGTATTTTTTTGTTTGCTTGTGGACTCAACTGTTTACGGGGAGAAAATCAGTCCATCCTTCGAACAATAAGCTTATAGGGTCTATAAGAGTAAATTTGTTGAAACAGTTCAATCAGACAGTTGAACACAGATGAGGATGGGTGATTGTAAGGGTATGTTTCCAGTACTACACTATACTATGGCACTCGTCACTATTATATAAGGCCTTCAAGTAGGGTGCTTGACTGGAAATCCAACAAGAACGTCATTTCTCAAGATCCATGCCTGAATTTTTAGTCAGGCTGTCAGATACGACAGTTTGATCTCCCTATTTTGAATATTTGTCCCCCGCCGCAACGCGGCCGGGGACTTTAAAATGGTTCTTGCTTCTTTGTGTCCGTGGATGTCCGTGTGTCCGTCCATGTCTGTTCGAAGCGATAACTTCCTAACGCTTTGTTGGATTCTTCCGAAATTCGGAATATGCATTCCTTGCGACAAGACGCCAATCAGTGTTGCATTTCAGCAACATCTGCCTGAAGGTGGCGCCACTGGGTTCCTTCTTTGTTTCTGTGGATGTCCGTGTGTCCGTCCATGTTTGTTCGAAGCGATAACTTCCTAACGCTTTGTTGGATTCTTCCGAAATTCGGAATATGCATTCCTTGCGACAAGACGCCATTCAGTGTTGCATTTCAGCAACATCTGCCTGAAGGTGGCGCCACTGGGTTCCTTCTTTGTTTCTATGGATGTCCGTGTACATCCGTGCATGTGTGTTCGAAGCGATAACTCCCTAATTCTTCATCGGATTGTTCTGAAATTCGGCATATGCATTCCTTGTGACAAGACGCCATTCGGTGTTACATTTCGACAATATTTGTCCCCCGCCGCAACGCGGCCGGGGACTTTAAAATGGTTCTTGCTTCTTTGTGTCCGTGGATGTCCGTGTGTCCGTCCATGTCTGTTCGAAGCGATAACTTCCTAACGCTTTGTTGGATTCTTCCGAAATTCGAAACATGCATTCCTTGCGACAAGACGCCATTCAGTGTTGCATTTCAGCAACATCTGCCTGAAGGTGGCGCCACTGGGTTCCTTCTTTGTTTCTGTGGATGTCTGTGTACATCCGTGCATGTGTGTTCGAAGCGATAACTCCCTAATTCTTCGTCAGATTGTTTCTGAAATTCGGCATATGCATTCCTTGTGACAAGATGCCATTCGGTGTTACATTTCGACAACATCTGCCTGAAGGTGGCGCCATTGGGTTGCTTTTTTTGTGTCTGTTGATGGCTGTGTACGTCCGTGCATGTCTGTTCGAATTTTTCGCAATCGATAACTTCCTAACACTTAGTTGCATCATTCCGATTTCAAGGCCTGACACATATGTGCATGTGTGTTTGAGGCGATAACTCCCTAATTCTTCGTTGGATTGTTCTGGAATTCGGCAAATGCATTCCTTGTGACAAGATGCCATTCGGTGTTGCATTTCGACAACATCTGCCAGAAGGTGGCACCACTGGGTTGCTTCTTTGTGTCTGTTGATGGCTGTGTACGTCCGTGCATGTCTGTTCGAATTTTTCGCAATCGATAACTTCCTAACACTTAGTTGCATCATTCCGATTTCAAGGCCTGACACATATGACATCAATGATTAAGAATACTGCCATCCTTGCAACAAGACGTCAGTCGGTATTGTATTCCAGCAACATTTGCCTGTAGGTGGCGAGACACTGAGTTTCGCGGAGATCATCTCCCAAATCGTTAGGACTGTACATGTACCATGATACAGGACCAGAAGGACAACAAGAGCCCAAGGGGCTTCAATATACGCCCGTATATCTGGAATTACATTGGTTCAAATTTCAAGATTGTTTGATAGCCTTGATTCCAATTGATCTAGCAATCCAGAGAAAGGTCTACAATTTTTTGCTTATAAGAATGTAACATATATCACATCTTATACTGAATGATAAACTAAAATGAGCTCAACTCTTGGTAACTAGTTGACCTTGAAGCAATAGCTTAGAGCTCACATATCCCACACTGAAATCGACAATAGTCAAACACAAGAAAATAGTAGTTTTCCTGCAAATGAATTTCTTTCAGATGAGAGAATTTTTCATGAAGGAAGAAGAAAGAGATGAAGTAAACCTTCGTCCTTGAGTTAATAAACAGGTGTGAAGTTCATAAAGGACTCCTCTCCCCGTTAAATTTGTAAATGTATGTTTTTTATTTCACAACAGTTTAACTAAATGAAGCGTTTCAAACATGGGAGACAACTCAACAGGACAATATCATATAAATGCAGGGGAATGACTTTTGAATATTCCAACAATATTCCAACACATTTAGTCAGCTAAGCTTGATTCATTTTTGCGACCTAGACCTTTGACCTCATATGTATGGCTCCACTTTGCCATGCGAGTATACTCAAAGTTTGGTACCAATCCATACCTTGAAACTAGAGCTATCGCATGGACAACAAATTTTAATGGATGAATGGACAGAACGCAACATCGCATTACACGACCTCGTCTTCGACAGGCATATGTCAATGTGACTTTTAATGATTTCTGATTTTGGGGTCACAGTGACCTTGACCTCAATTTTGATACACAACACATTGTCTTCCCTCAATCTAACAATGCACACAAAAAATCATGATTTTTAATGATTTCCTGATATTGGGGTCACAGTGGCCTTGACCTTTGACCGTGACCTAAATTTTGGTACATGACAAACCGTCTCCCCTCAATTTCTCAATGGACACAAAAATTCATGATTTTTAACAATTTCACGATTTTGGGGTCACAGTGACCTTGACCTTTGACCTTGACCTACATTTTGGTATGTGACTCATCGTGTCCCCTTAATGTATCTACTGACACAAAAAATGTTATTTTTAATAATTTCCTAACTTTGGGGTCGGTGACCTTTGACCTTGACCTAATTTTTGGTACGCATCACTTCATTTCCGCCTATTGAACCCACTCACAAAAAATTAGAAATTTTTAACGATTTCCTGATTTTTTAATCACACTGACCTTTGACCTCTGACCTTGACCTACATTTAATATGCAACACATCGTTCCACCCCTAGGGCATCCCACTCACCAAAAATTAGAACTTTAGATAGAAAACTGTCAACGATCAATGATTTCCTGATTTTTGGCAACAGTGACCTTTGACCTCTGACCTCGACCTCAATTTTGGTACGCGACACATCGTCTCCACCTGGCGTATCCACTCACAAAAAATTGCAACTGTGGATAGAAAACGCTCAGAGATATAGACCGGACACGAACACTTCAGTGATTTCCTGTTTTTTAGGCCAGTGACCTTTGACCTGTGACCTTGACCTTCATTTTGGTACGCGACACATCGTCTCCCCGTAGGGTATCCACTCACCAAAAATTGGAGCTGTGGATAGGAAACTGTCCCAGATATAGACCGGACACGAGAACCGGACAGACGGACAGACGGACAGACGGACGGAAACCGCCATCCCATAATACGACCGCCTTTTGGGCGGGCGTATAAAAATTGCACCAGGTTGCTTATGGCTGACAACAGGGTGGATTTATTCCTAACAGCTGATCTCAATTCAAAAGCTGTGCCCACACATTGATTTTTTGGATTGATTGTGGTTTACTGGGTTAATAAATCTTGGGACCTGGGCTGATGGGCTGATGAGCCCCCTAAATGACACATATGACATCAATGATTAAGAATACTGTCGGTATTGCATTCCAGCAACATTTGCCTGTAGGTTGCGAGACACTGAGTTTCGCGGAGATCATCTCCCAAATCGTTAGGACTGTACATGTACCATGATACAGGACCAGAAGGACAAAAATTGCACCAGGTTGCTTATGGCTGACAACAGGGTGGATTTATTCCTAACAGCTGATCTCAATTCAAAAGCTGTGCCCACACATTGATTTTTGTCCCCCGCCGCAACGCGGCCGAGGACTTTAAAATGGTTCTTGCTTCTTGCTTCTTTGTGTCCGTGGATGTCCGTCCATGTCTGTTCGAAGCGATAACTTCCTAACGCTTTGTTGGATTCTTTCGAAATTCGGAATATGCATTCCTTGCGGCAAGACACCAGTCCGTATTGCATTTCAGCAACATCTGCCTGAAGGTGGCGCCACTAGTTCTTGCTTCTTTGCGTATGTGGATGTCCGTGTACGTCCGTGCATGTCTGCTCGAAGCGATAACTTTCTAACGCTTAGTTGGATTCTTCCGAAATTCGGCATACGCATTCCTTGCGACAAGACACCAGTCCGTATTGCATTTCAGCAACATCTGCTTGAAGGTGGCGCCACTAGTTCTTGTTTCTTCGTATCCGTGAATGTCCGTGTACGTCTGTTCGAAGTGATAACTTCCTAATGCTTTGTTGGATTCTTCCGAAATTCGGAATATGCATACCTTGCGACAAGATGCCAGTCTGTATTACATCTCAGCAACATCTGCCTGAAGGTGGCGCCACTGGTTCTTACTTCTTTGTGTCCGTGGATGTTCGTGTACGTCCGTGCATGTCTGTTCGAAGCGATAACTTTCTAACGCTTTGTTGGATTCTTCCGAAATTCAGCATTCGCATTCCTTGCGACAAGAGGCCAGTCCGTATTGCATTTCAGCAACATCTGCCTGAAGGTGGCGCCACTAGTTCTTGCTTCTTTGCATCCGTGGATGTCCGTGTACGTCCGTGCATGTCTGTTCGAAGTGATAACTTCCTCAAGTTTTGTTGGATTCTTCCAAAATTAGAATACGCATTCCTTGTGACAAGACGCCAGTCCGTATTACATTTCAGCAAGATCTGCCTGAAGGTAGCGCCACTGGTTCTTGCTTCTTTGAGTCCGTGGATGTTCGTGTACGTTCGTGCATGTCTGTTCGAAGCGATAACTTCCTAACGCTTTGTTGGATTCTTCCGAAATTCAGCATTCGCATTCCTTGCGACAAGAGGCCAGTCCGTATTGCATTTCAGCAACATCGGCCTGAAGGTGGCGCCACTGGGTCAAAATAGATTTTTTTTCTGTGTACATCTGTTCGAAGCGATAACTTCCAAATGCTGTGTTGGATTATTCCGAAATTCGGAATACGCATTCCTTGCAACAGGATGCCAGTCCGTATTGCATTTCAGCAACATCTGCCTGAAGGTGGCACCACTGAGTTTCTCTTCTTCTTGTCCGTTCCAGTCAAAATGGGCCTTCAATTTTGCTATATGAAATCATTCTATTCCACATCATATGATTTACCCTAAAGCTTTTGCATGAACCATATTTTATTTCAGAAGTATAATGTGAAATAACTGGCGGGGAAATCCCCGCAGTACTGAATCCCTGATTTTTGAATTTCGTGTCATCTTAAACGAAGGACAACATTTCCTTCAATTTTGCTAACAAATAATTGTATTGCACATCATATGATTTACCCTGAAGCTTCTGCACGAATCATTTGTGTCCACACATGTATATTACTATATTAATTACAACTGTGTTCCTAATGTTTGGGTGCACACTGTGCATATGATCAATTTCCTGAATTGAACTGAATTCAACCTTGCCGGTCTTCAGATTGACAGATGATGGCAGGCAGTTGTCAGTGCAGTTGTTCATGTACAGGGAGCTTTCTATGAACGAGTTGCAACCCCAAAAGGCTTAAAATTTATCAGGCACAGACCCATGTTTTTACCCCTCGGCCAATTTTGGCCATGGGGTATTGTCATCATCTTGTACGTACGTCTGTCCGTACGTCCGTTTGTGAGCGAGATAGCCGGAAAACTGTTCCGCTGATGAATTCCAAATTTGGTATGCTTATTTACCTAGTCAAGGACCAGAAGCCTATAGAATTGGGACCTGATTGGGTGGGAACCTTAGCAGCCATCTTTAATTTCATGCAAAATGGATAATGATCCATATCTCGAAAACCATTCAACTGTTCAATACGAAATTTGATATACATCATCGATACATCAAGCAACTTTCAACGAATTACCAAACAGGCTTTTCTGATTAGCTGGGAACCCTGGAGGCCATCTTTAATTCATGCGAAATCGATAATGATAGCCTACATATCTCGGTTACCATTCAATTGTTTTATATGAAGGTTGGTATATATCATCGATACATCCAGATACTTTGAATCGGGACCTGATTGACTGAAAACCTTGGTGGCTATCTTTAATTTAGCCAAAATCATTAATGATCTCTATATCTTATTCCGTTGGAGTGCTCAGTGTAAAATTTGGTATACATCATTGATGCATCAAGAGACTTACGATGAATGACAGATCTGGTTTCTCTGATTGGGCGGAAATCTTGGCGGCCATCTTTAATTTATTCAAAATCTTTAATGATGTTTATCTCTGATACCATTCAAATGTTCTATACGAAACTTGATTTACAGCATCGATGTATGAAGAGACTTGCATTAATGAATAACCACATTAGTTCCTCTGAGTGACGGGAAGGATGGGCAACCATCTTTAATTTATGTAAAATCATTAATGATCTCTATCTCTGACACTGTTCAAATGCTCAATGTAAAATTTGGTATACATGTACATTATCGATGCATCATCTCGGTTACTTCTACACGATGTGCCTAGGATAAAGTACTATAATTTAATTATATTCCTACATTGTGAAACACCCTGCCAGAAAATACTGGCTCGGGTGAGAATCGAACACACGACTTAGGGGATACCGTCCCACTGCTCTACCAACTGAGCTACCGAGTCCAGTTGGGAACAGCTCGCTAATTCAATCCATTTCACAAGTACACGGCATATCGCCGGGATAACAAGTGAATTTTGGATATATATATTCGAAGATACAATGTTTCGACTAATAATTTCAGTCATCTTCAGGGATAAATTATAATTTAATTATATTCCTACATTGTGAAACACCCTGCCAGAAAATACTGGCTCGGGTGAGAATCGAACTCACGACTTAGGGGATACCGTCCCACTGCTCTACCAACTGAGCTACCGAGTCCAGTTGGGAACAGCTCGCTAATTCAATCCATTTCACAAGTACACGGCATATCGCCGGGATAACAAGTGAATTTTGGATATATATATTCGAAGATACAATGTTTCGACTAATAATTTCAGTCATCTTCAGGGATAAATTATAATTTAATTATATTCCTACATTGTGAAACACCCTGCCAGAAAATACTGGCTTGGGTGAGAATCGAACTCACGACTTAGGGGATACCGTCCCACTGCTCTACCAACTGAGCTACCGAGTCCAGTTGGGAACAGCTCGCTAATTCAATCCATTTCACAAGTACACGGCATATCGCCGGCATAACAAGTGAATTTTGGATATATATATTCAAAGATACAATGTTTCGACTAATAATTTCAGTCATCTTCAGGGATAAATTATAATTTAATTATATTCCTACATTGTGAAACACCCTGCCAGAAAATACTGGCTCGGGTGAGAATCGAACTCACGACTAATAGGGGATACCGTCCCACTGCTCTACCAACTGAGCTACCGAGTCCAGTTGGGAACAGCTCGCTAATTCAATCCATTTCACAAGTACACGGCATATCGCCGGGATAACAAGTGAATTTTGGATATATATATTCGAAGATACAATGTTTCGACTAATAATTTCAGTCATCTTCAGGGATAATTATATCCAAAATTCACTTGTTATCCCGGCGATATGCCGTGTACATGTGTACTTGTGAAATGGATTGAATTAGCGAGCTGTTCCCAACTGGACTCGGTAGCTCAGTTGGTAGAGCAGTGGGACGGTATCCCCTAAGTCGTGAGTTCGATTCTCACCCGAGCCAGTATTTTCTGGCAGGGTGTTTCACAATGTAGGAATATAATTAAATTATAATTTATCCCTGAAGATGACTGAAATTATAAAGTACTATACTATACACAATTTTTTGTAATTCAGCATCGCACAAAACCATCGATTGCGTTTTCATGGTAAAAGGGTTAGGAAAGAACTAAAAATACACTTCAATGCAGAGTGATTTTGATTGACGCCAGAAATCGCTCAGAACGCTTCTTCGGCGATCTAGACCCCAGGAGCATCTGGGGCCTGGGCGGCCCCTGGATCCTCACCTAAAGTGCAATGATAGTGGTCGTACCACTTTGAATTTGCTTCCGACGCCCCTGTATTAACAGACAGTGTCAACGTACTGTTCCAGCTGTCTCCCGTTCAGTGATTGGTCATTCGACCCCACCATTTTAAACTAATACGAGCATTTTCATTGGATCACTATTAGATAAGACCCACCCCAATCTTCATACACAACCACGCAACTGTCTCAGTTGACTGATGACATAGCGCGGCCTCGTTTTTGATTTCAAAATCTGCCATCTAACTGGGAAAATGCTGTTGTTGCTGACAGCCGATCATTGGCCCCCTGTAGAAGATACTATAGGCTAATACATGTACGCTACCATGCCATGAGATGATGCTTGGGATTGCATTTCGCTCACTTGCACCTACAGGTGGCGACAACTGGTGGCAAATTTAAAATTTGGTTTCCGGGCAACAGGTTGATGC
>JAVTVY010042794.1:0-19523 GCA_036873755.1 Hanleya hanleyi | reverse complement strand
CATGGTGTTAAGGTGTAACGACGGGCGTCGACTGGCGTCACTGCATTTCGAAGAATTAGTGACAATTCCATGGAATATCAGAGCTTCTGAGCTATTTCACCTGGGCGTTGATGCATTAAGAATGGCGTTGGTGGGCGTTGCTACAAGATGACATCTCACACGACGCATTCGCACCGCGGATGGTCCATCTCTACACCAAATACCATCCTTCACTGCCCCAAAATGCTCACTTTCGCTACTACTCGTACTGATGACGTCACCAATGACGTCACAGATGCTGTGGATATCCCTCAACGCGGAATGTACACCCCGAGAGCTACAACATGACACCTCTCAGGACGCATTCGGACCAAGAATGGTTCCTCTCTACTCCGAATACCTTCCTTCACTGCCTCAAAATGTCCACTTTCGCTACTACTCCTACTGATGACGTCAACAATGACGTCACAGATGCTTCGGACATGCCTCAACTCGGAATGTACACCTCGAGAGCTACAAAATGACACCTCACACGACGCATTCGGACTAAGGATAGTCCCTATCTACACCAAACTCATCCCCACGCACCCACAAAATGTCCACTTTCGCTACTACTCGTACCGATGACGTCATCAATGACGTCACAGATGACGCGGACATCCCTCAAATCGGAATGTACACGCCGAGAACTACAAGATGACACCTTCCAGGACGCATTCGAACCGTGAATAGCCCATCTCGATCCCAAATACCTTCATGTACTGCCCGAAAATGCCCACTTTCGCTACTACTCGTACCGATGACGTCACCGATGACGTCACAGATGACGCGAACATCCCTCAAATCGGAATGTACACCCCGAGAACTACAAGATGACACCTTCCAGGACGCATTCGAACCGTGAATAGCCCATCTCGATCCCAAATACCTTCATGTACTGCCCGAAAATGGCCACTTTACTTAATACAACCAACTGCGCATGCGCAGATTGACGCGACTTGCATTCAAAACACACACCATTCTGACTCTACCCCACACAAGCTTCACTTTGACACCTCACACGACCCATTCGAACCGTGATTAGCTCATCTCTAACCCAAACACACCCCTACATAGCACCCAAAATGTCCCCTTTCGCTACTACGGCCAGACTGCGCATGCGCAGACTATTGAACACGGACGAACCATTAGTGTAGTCAAGTGCTCCTCCACGAGAGCTTCAAAATAAGACCTCACTCGACCCCATTGGACCATGAGTGGCCCACCTAGACTCCAACATGTCCACCCCGTATGGGCCTATACACCCATAGCCATGCAGTATAGGCCTATGGGCCTACCCAGGCCTCGGTGACTTTTTTCAAAAATTTCACCGATTCGCTCCGCAACACTTCCTATCGTGTTCTAAATGACGAGACGAGTAAAACGAGACCCCACAACCCTACCGCAAATGTATAGAAGTGGGTTTCCCAGTAGGATAAACATTGAACCTATACCCCAGTATGGGTCTATATGGGGCTCGGTGACTTTTTTCAAAAATTTCACCGATTCGCACGGGGACACTTCCTATCATGTTCTAAATGACGAGACGAGTAAAACGAGACCCCACAACCCTACCGCAAATGCATAGAAGTACGTTTCCCAGGGGGACAAACATCGGTCCTATACCCTCAGTATGGGACTATATGAGGCTATATCGTACTTTTTCAAAAATTTCACCGATTCGCACGGGGACACTTCCTATCATGTTCTAAATGACGAGACGAGTAAAACGAGACCCCACAACCCTACCGCAAATGCATAGAAGTACGTTTCCCAGGGGGACAAACATCGGTCCTATACACTCAGTATGGGACTATATGAGGCTATATCGTACTTTTTCAAAAATTTCACCGATTCGCACGGGGACACTTCCTATCATGTTCTAAATGACGAGACGAGTAAAACGAACCCCACAACCCTACCGCAAATGTATAGAAGTACGTTTCCCAGGGGGACAAACATTGATCCTATACCCCAGTATGGGACTATATGGGGCTCGGTGACTTTTTTCAAAAATTTCACCGATTCGCACGGGGACACTTCCTATCATGTTCTAAATGACGAGACGAGTAAAACGAGACCCCACAACCCTACCGCAAATGTATAGAAGTACGTTTCCCAGGATGGTGCTATACCTCCCATACCCCATATAGGCATTTTCCCGTAATTTAGGATAAAGTCCGTATTCCGTATTTTTTCAGGAAAATTTTTACATACACCCACCCTGGAACTAGGGGGAGATAACTCTATTGATAGACAAGCCCCGTTAAGCCCGGCGACCTATATACCCCTCATACCCCATATAGGCATTTTCCCAGGTTTTTCGATAAAGTCCGTTTTCCGTTTTTTTTTTCAGGAAAAATTTTACATGCACCCACCCATGACTGGATGCCCCTTCACATAGGCTTCACATGGATACCTCATAGAACTCCATCGGCCCATTAGTGGCTCCCCTAGCTCCCAAAACGTCTATTTCCATACCCTTGAGCCACCGCGCATGCGCAGAAGGCCGATATGTCAACCCCACACCCAGTCCATTAGATGCCCATTCATGAATGCTTCACTTTGATACCTCACTCGACCCCATCGGTCCACTAGGGGCTCCCCTAGTTCCAAAAAGGCTATTTTCATACCCTTCGGCCACCGCGCATGCGCAGAAGGCCGATATGTCAACCCCACCCAGTCCATTAGATGCCCCTTCATGAATGCTTCACTTTGATACCTCACTCGACCCCATCGGTCCACTAGGGGCTCCCCTAGTTCCAAAAAGGCTATTTTCATACCCTTCGGCCACCGCGCATGCGCAGAAGGCCGATATGTCAACCCCTCACCCAGCCCATTAGATGCCCCTTCACATAAGCTTCACTTTGATACCTCACTCGACCCCATCGGTCCACTAGGGGCTCCCCTAGCTCCAAAAAGGCTATTTTCATACCCTTCGGCCACCGCGCATGCGCAGAAGCCCGATATGTCAACCCCTCACCCAGCCCATTAGATGCCCCTTCACATAAGCTTCACTTTGATACCTCACTCGACCCCATCGGTCCACTAGGGGCTCCCCTAGTTCCAAAAAGGCTATTTTCATACCCTTCGGCCACCGCGCATGCGCAGAAGGCCGATATGTCAACCCCTCACCCAGCCCATTAGATGCCCCTTCACGAATGCTTCACTTTGATACCTCACTCGACCCCATCGGTCCACTGGCGGTCCCTACAGATTGCCGAACACTTTCACGAAAACCCACGGTTTTGGGACTACTTTCGGTCCGCGGAGGCAGACCGCATCACCGCCAGACCGCATCACCGCGGAGAAATACATGCCCCCAAGGTCACGCCCCATTCACCCAGACCGGAAGTGACGTCATACCTGCGCCCCATTCACCTGCGCACACCGCCCCAATACCGCCCCATTTTTTTTTCTGCGCATGCGCAGTGAGGCGCTATTCTATCAATTTACCGTTTGTATACTACTTCCATGGACAACCTATAATAATGATAGTATCACTTGTCCCAGGACAACTCATAGCAGTACACGTTGTCCATGGGCAACAAATTACCAGGACGACCTTCACCTTCACGCCGTCGCAATTGGGACAATTGACAGGTTAGGGGAATCCCGCTCTCTAAAATGGAGGTAAAAAGGGGTCGTTTTCGCTCAATAAATCAGTTCACATAATGAATTCAGCAAGATCCTCTTGAGGCACATACAAACATATCTATCCGCATTAAATGGTAGTAAAAAAAGTAAGTGTCATCTATCTAATTTGCATAATAATAGGCCAAACATCCTTCGCGCAGTTTAAACAACATTGGCTGGTTTTTCACATGGCAAATTAATTTTATGACATGGAACAATAGATAAATCAATGCGCTTGAAATTTTGATGCATTGGTTAAGAAGGAATCAAAAGTTATTGAGCAAAAACGACCTTTTTTACCTCCATTTTAGAGAGCGGGATCGCCCTAACCTGATTGTGTCATTAGCAGTTGTCAGATCACCAACTGATGTCACAATTGTGTCGTTATAGTGGTTGACTGCATGCACTTTCAACCGCTATTGTCGCAATTGTGACATTAAATGGCGAGTCTGCATTCCATCAAATTTGAATTTTGAAGAGATCCTACAGAGACACTTACCCTAATATGGACCACAGAATATTTATAGAGCTATCACCAAACCGTATTCTGACTATAGAAAATCAAATGACTTGAGTGAAAAGCACTTTGCATTGCACTCAAGAACTTGAGTGCAAAATTTCACTCAATTTGAGTGATTTTCACTCTTACATGAGTGAACCTTTTACTCAAGTTATTTCAGGGAGTGTATATTTTTCTCAAATTGTTTCAACTGCTAACATGTACATAAAGGATGTTGTACGTTAAAGCGAGGATTCGGACCCAGTACGGTTGGGGTTCCAAGAAGTAAACAGTAGCTACTGAAGTAATTGTTCGATTAGCATAAAGTGCAACACTTTATTTTATACTCAAGAGAAATATCAAAGCATTGAGTGTCTAACACAGGCAAGCCTGAGACTGATCGGTACTGTGCAGTAAAGTTCTTCAGATTTCTGCCCAGAAAGGCCCCTGAGAAGTTCTAGCCAGTTCCTGTAGTGAACAGTAACTGCGAAGTAGATTTAAGGATGTCCGCTGGTGATGTTTTGGCTTTGGCGGCCATTTTGCCTGTTTTTCCTATTGGGTTATCTCCCTTTTCCAGGTTAAGAGATAGAGATTTCCTTTAAAAACCTTCTAGCTGAGAATTTCGCACAGCAACATCTATCCAATTTGATGAATTTTGATAGACAATGTGATAATCTGCAAACATTTAGAATATAAGAAAAAGTTAAATACCATTAATATGATTTTTTCATGAATATGCTTCAAAAACAGGGCTATTTCCTATATTTTCTGGGTTATCAAATGGAGCATGGGTCAGTCCATTAAACGGTGTCTACAGCTAAAAATTGCACACAAACACATTTTTTTCTTTGTTATTCCTCATATTACACAATTATGCATGCAACATCACACATTATTCAAAAAGTTAATTACTTTAATTACCAGCGGACATCCTTACGTTACTGATAAGCACTAAGCAGTTACTGGAGTTCTATATATGCACTAAATAACTGATTGATTCTTCACAGCAACTAAGCAGTACTGTTCACTCGGAACCTACATACAATACTGATCAGTTTCGGGATGGATATTGTCAGTACTTGAGTGTGCTGAACTGCTCAGATGATGATTTTACAGTACTGGCCTGGAGGTTTTCGTGCAGTCACACTCAGTTATCGTACAGGGCCATCCAGTATTAGGGCCTTTCTGAACAGTACTCATAGATTGGGGACTGTACAGTACCGGTACTGAACGGTCAACCCTTCGTTGTGTACTTAGGGCCTCGTTGTTCCAATAGGTAGCTAGGCCTGTGTGGGAAAAGCTGATTATATGGTCCGTCTTCATATGTTTACAAAGATAAGGTGTTTTCACCTCAAAATCAGAGATTCGCACGAATGCGCTTTTGTCAGCCGCCAGATGTGCAGGTCTGTATATAGTCCGTTCTGTCTCATGCAATGAAGCTTGTGCCGTGCAACTATTATTTGAACGGCCAATGAAGGAACGACGTGGAAAACTGGTTCGCCGTCTTCCCAGACAAGGTGAGTTTACGCGGACAATACGGTGGAGGACGATCCCTTTCATTTCCACATCTTATCTAATAATAAATTGTTCAAGATATCTCCCTGAATTTCTATTTCATTCTCTGTCGGTTAAGGTATTTCAGGAACATTTTGATGGAGCTTGAGAATTTATCAGGACTAGATGACATGGGCACAGGTTCGCGCAGTTACTTCAACAGTGAAGGGTCTTCAGCTATCCTTTTTCGATATCGTGATGTTACTTACGAGAGCTTACGAAAACGAATCTCCTAACTCCTTACACTTTTCTGAAAGGCACAAACTTTGCGAGAACAACTCAGTTGCTCTTTTTCCAGCTTTCAGGATTCAATGTAGGAGTGTTTCTTCTCGCTGAAAGAATGGAACGGTTGACGTTTAATGACCTCTGTGCGTGAGCCATAATTAGCTCGTAAAAAGGCTGTTAAGGCGGTTAAAACAAACTGTTATATTGTTTTGTTTGCGGACGGCTGATCCAAAACTAAGCAGGTGAATTGCGGTTAGTGCAGTCCGTGTCTCTTCGTTATTGTTCGACTCCGACTCGTACCCTGCTGAACCACATCACACAACACGTTGTACTGGTCTCGTATGCTCACCTTAATATTTTTTTTTGGTATTTCACTGAAAATAAGAAGTAATCGGCCTTGTCTATTGCACATGGACGATAGTATCATTTTCAACAAAAGTTACGTTCTGGGATATTACAATCGGCCTTTTTCGCAATAACGCAATGGCAGCCTCCACAAATCAGTCATTGTCTGGTCCTTGCTGACAATCTTCATCTCGGTCCGTTTAATTCCGATGTATACCCTAGCCACAACTGTTCCTATCAATAATGCCTTCGTTTGGTAGTCACAGATGACGTGTATGGATCTTCGTACCGTATAAAAGTTCATTTTGATGCTCCGTACCTGTTATTTTCGGGAAGCTAATTCCTTCTTTTTCCACGCCTGTCGCTTTTATTAAAGTTTCCGGCGCTGGTGATTAGCTGTACACGAGCCGTTTTCACATCGACCCTGACATATTACGGTAGACGCCATATTGCGTGTATTTGGGCCACTACGCATGCGCAGTTACACAATATGGCGTCTACCGTAATATACGGAAGGTTGGGGTCGATGTGAAACGGCTCGTTTCGTGCTGTAGAAGACGACTGCAAGGGTCTCGAGGTCATGGGTTGAACTGTGTTTGAAAGTGGCGCATGAGCAGTACGCAGGCAGATCGGGGTTGGCGTTTTGGGGTCTAGGTGGACCTATGCTGGTCCGATTGGGTCGTGTGAGGTGTCATAGTGAAGCACTCGTGGGGGAGCATCCAACTGGATCGGTGTAGGGTCGAAATACCGTCTATCTGCGCAGGCGCAGTAAAATAAAAAGGGTATTTGAATGTACGTTTTGGGGTCTAGGATGATCAGTATTGGTCCGATTGGGCCGTGTGAGGTGTCATAGTGAAGCATTCGTTGGGGAGCGTTCGACTGGACTAGTGTAGACTGGAGATTTCGTGCATCTGTGCATTCAGTGAATTGTGTGGAAATGGCATTGAATGGATGCTTCGTGGTCTAGATGAACCAAAAGTGGTCCGATTGGGCCGTGTGAGGTCTTATTTTGAAGCACTCGTGGGGTAGCGTCAGACTGGACTGGTGTGCAGTCCGGTTTCATCATTCAGCGCATGCGCAGTCTGGACGTATTATAGAAAGTGGGCATTTTGAAGGTTCTTGGGGTGTGTTTGAGTGATTGAGGGACCATTCTTGATCCTAATAGGCCGTGCAGTTGATGTCAAATTGAAGCCTTCGTTGTGTAGACCACGACCTGAGGGACGTTCACGTCATCTCTGGCGTCATTGGTGACGTCATCATTAGGAGTAGTAGCCAAAGTGGGCATTTTGTAGGTGTGAAGGGGCGTGTTTGGTTTAGAAATGAACCTCGGGGGGGTCATCTTGTAGCTCTCTGCATGTAAACGCCGACTGATGTGGTCGCATCATGTTACGCATGCGCAGTTGGGCAGTAGTAACGAAAGATGGCATTTTGGGCGTGACCAATGACATGTTTGGGCAATCTAGGGACCATTATCGGTGCAAATGGACATCTGTGACATCATTGATGACATCATCAGTAGGAGTAGTAATCAAAGCAGGCATTTTGGGGATGTGGAGGGACGTGTTTGGGCCGACTGGGTCGTGTGAGATGTCAGTTTGAAGCTTTCGTCGTGGAGCAGGGATATTATACGTATGAGTTACATGGCGTCATATTGAGGTTCCTGATGGAACGTCAAGGGAGACCCCTCCCATCGTCTTCTACGGCGGGAAATAGAAAGAATAAGATGCCACACTCCCTACCATAAAGAACACTGAAGATATAATGTAATACCCTAGAAGTACATATATCCGCCCCCGCTGCATATATCCATAGGCTATCTCTCGCTGTATGTATGACTATGGGGAGTATAACCTATAAGCTATCGCGCAATGTTCTGGAATTTCTCCTCCAATCAGAATGGTCACTTCAAGGGTAGGCTGGCGATTGGCTCGATGCTTCTCCACCAATGCATAGATGAGGATGCACCTCGCAATAAACATGGCATTCTCATTGGCTAATGGATGCGACGTCATCCACTGACACGCCCACTTTGATCCCTCATTTACCCCTACACCTATAACCCATCTGCACAAGTCCAGGTAATCCCTAAATCCTCGCAGAGGGTTTACCTGGACCTTTTTGGTGATTCGGATGAGTTCCCCAGCGGTTGTTTTGAATTAGCGCATCGGTATCTGAAGCCTGTGGTTTTCGGACACCCGATGTCGATTTCAAAGGTAATCTGGCAGGCGATGAAATTCAAACCAGTCAAAACTCGAACCTCGCTGCGGATTGGCCTGATGAGATGCTTCAGCGCGCTTACCGATTGGTTCGGTTTAGGGGAAACCCCTCGAGCTATTTATATCCAGAACTGCTATCGGTAACTAACCAAGCCAGTGTATCGATCGTAACCTATCGATTGATACACTGGCTCGCGAGGATGCTATAACCTGGCCTATACTTATAACATAGCACTTGAACCCCAAGTCATCTCCCTTCAGGTATCCATGTATTGCTATGCATATCTCTTGCTACATGTATGCCTACAACCCTTGATATCCTCCCTATACCTATAACATTACATCCCTCATTTCTCTATAACTTTCCTGCCGTTTTCCCTATATTTAAAAAATTATCCACGTCACCGGATGTGACGTCACTCCCTCCACATTTCCATTCCCATTTTACGCACTCACCAAATATGCGACCAGATTTACGCTTCCTATACTACTGTGCTTGGTCCTCGAGATAGTCTACGCGTCATTCGAACGTCATAAACGACGTAACCCAAGCACATTATGGTGATTGATCCGTTTATTGGAATACTCAGCAGACAGTACATTTTACACAAGTAACATGGAAGTATTTCAAAGCTCAATGTTAAATACGTTCTCACAATATACATCCATGGAGACGACTTTCCGGAAAGAAGAAGTTACCGGTACATTTATCCATACGGTAAACTCCCTTAGGTGTTGCGTTAGTAAAGCCAATTTTTTTATATTTAATTCTGCACAAAACGCTGTTAGCATGGCAATATGGTGAAAAGATGCTGCACTTTGAGATAAAAGCCTGAAATTTGGCATGATGATAGCCCTCGATTATCTGATCGAAGGCAAGATAGGGTCCACCTGAGTTTTTTCGAAGATGGCCGCCAAATCCAAGATGGTCGCCATTGTAATGTAGAAAACATGGGCTCATGTGGGATCCCAATATATTTTTCTTGCTCCTCAGGCAAAGGAGTTGAAACTTTCTACCGTATATCTTGGGCTCAAGCTCTATTTGAAAATTAAAAAAATCCAAGATGGCCGCCTTGATGACGTCACCGTAACGTCAAAACGGAAAGCCTTTTGGGGCAAAATGGACCACCTGTGTTCCGTTTCGCCCCGATAGGAAATAAAGTTAATCTTACGATAATCTTAGCAAAACACTCGCCTAGTTACTCGTCATAATTTGGCTATTTATCATCAAACGTGATTGACCATTAGGGGTAAGATGGATAGGCTAGGTGCATATATATTTGCCAATGGGGTGAAAAGTCGGCGGAAAAAAAAAAATGTTGAATATGGCTTCCTAAAGTCATTTTAACAGTTCAAAACAGCTACCAGTATATTTTATTATTTATATCCTTTGAGTTTGAATAATATTAGTTTTTCAGAGCATTAATTATTTTCTATCCTTAAGCCGATTAATGGGCAATATATCTGATAAAATTTGACGAAACAATTTGTATTCCTTGACCCTCGAAAATTGAAAATTATGCTAGGAATGGTTCCATTTTGCCCCGAATAGCATATGTTCAACTTTTGGGCCAGACATAAAAATTTAATGTTGCAGTTTTATACTTCTCACCTGAAATGTTGGTGTGCCAGGCATTCAGAAAACATTTGTTGTCCGGATAATCGTCATGGAAGAATGTTTTCCGGCGTCACCCAATAAAGCATCTATAAGATCAAAAGGGTTCTATTTCATTTGTCTGTCTTAATTTTGTCGCTGGTGCCGTCTCCCCAAAATTAAAACCATATTTTGGCATGCGAGACCTAAGAGAAATGATTTCATTAATTATAGCCAGGTATTGGCAACTTCTTGTAGAATTAATGCATGAAAGTTCCGTTTTGCCCCACCTTCCTCTAAATTCCAAATGAAGATCATGGGGGTGTGATTAAAAGGTAGTGCTTCGTCGTTTTTCTTAAAATATTTGCATATGAAAGTACCCAGAATTATTGTAGTTCACACCAGATAATTATTTCCTGATTTATTATGTGGGGTTTTTCCGGGGAAAATAGCATAAATAAATAAAAATTCAAAAATGTGACTGGAGAATCGACCCCAAAAGTGCATTTTTTAATATGACGTCACTGTGACGTCATTAAGGCGGCCATCTTGGAACTTTTTACATTTTCCGCGATAACGCTTGAACTCAAAATATATGATAGAAAGTTTGAACTCCCTAGCCTTTGGGGTAAGAAAAAATATAGGGGTCCCACTGATGACCTTCTGATTTCTACATTTCAGTTGTGTTCATCTTGCATTTGACGGGCATCTTGGAATAATTTCAAGTGGGTCATTAACAAATTTCAACCAGTCGATCGAGTAGTATAAAAAGTTTGATGCTTTTACCTCAAACTGCAGACTTATCCCAACTAGACGCTCGACAATGCGTTAAGGCGTTACGATAGGGCGTTAAGGCGTTACGCTAGGGCGTTGAGGCGTTAAGATAAGGCGTTGAGGCGTTAAGGTGGATATATATCCTTATTCTTTGACTTCCTTGCCTTGCGCAGAAAACTGATTTTTCGTGACTTTGGTGAAAAACGGTTAACGTTGTGATATTCGCGGCTACGTACAAAAAAAATCTAGATCGAAGACCATCAATTATTTTTACTACTGGACAACACCCATGCTAACCACAACAATAATATTAGGGTTGGTCACCGGACAAAGTTCTGAGGTATGAACCACCTTAAGGCAGGCGTTACATAAAGCAAGTGTATCCCAAGAAAACGTGCACCTTCGACGTTCAACCTTCAACACGGTTTATACATGCTCTGAGCGCGAACCCACGTTCACCAGACATTACGATATGATGCGACACCAGAAGAATATACATCGGATTGAAGACACCGAGGAGCCCTCTGAGGCAGATACTGAGAGTATACCGGCTGATTCTGAGATTCCACCGACTGACACAGAAACAGAGACTGCTGAGAGTCTATCTACTTAATAATACAGAGAGCTTGACCTCAAATAGTCAGCCTTCGTCCCGCGGAACCCTGAGCGAGGAAGAACCTACCTTCTGGGATCGTATTTTGCATGAAGCTATTAATACACATGTTGAGGCGATCGAAGACGCCGGACAGGCTAACTTACAACAGGCATACATCCAAATGCCCGACCCCTCCCCTGCATCAGGAAAACAGTATAGCCTGCTACCGCTTAAAATGAAAAACGACCCCACATACAGGTCCATCATGAAGACCAATATGGGGCTATCACCCACCGAGGCCCTTCAAAATGCGCAAACAGCTGTTCCGGGACATGTTGCCGTGACAGTATCTCGGCCTGGCCGACGACGATTAGAGCAAACGAATCAGCGCGAACATGGCGGAAGGTTGACGCAACACTAAATGGCAGCTTCTGATTGGACAACAACAGCCGAGAATACATCTCAGGCGGTAAGATAGGCGTTAAGGTAGGCGTTAAGGCATTGCGTGGAATTCTTCTTCTCTCGCTACAAGTATTGCTATGCATATAACCTTGAAATGCCTGGGGCATAGTCAGCACCAGTCTGGTTCTACCCGATAAGAGCTTCAACAGGATACCACCCATGTTAGGATACAGCCTGATGCTAATGATTTACGAACGATTTTATATGACCACTCGCTCACTCAGTCCCATTCCTCCTCCTCCTCCTCCTCTTCCTCCTCCTCCTGCTCCACCTCCTCCTCCTCCTCCTCCTCCACACACACGCCTACACACTATCAGTTATGATGTTTGTTTGAGGGGGCATACGAACTATTTACATGGTCAGTGTGGGGAATTCTTGTCGGTCGAGCCGTCAGGCGAGACCGATAAGAATTCCCCACACTGACCATGTAAATAGTTCGTATGCCCCCTCAAACAAACATCATAACGATTTTATTATGCCGAAGAGCCTTTGTTTGAGCCGAAAAAAGCGACGACAACAACGATTAAATGCTGTTTGCTTTCGTAAGACAATTTCAGCTGATTCACATTTCCTGACTTAATACGAAATAGGCTCTGTGAGTCGCGCATGTACACAACATCTTTGGGTTGAAAGCAAACGCTAAGGCGCAACGTCACAAGGCCATTGGTACGACGTAGCTCTTCGTTTTGTGACGTGTCGGCTTTGTGATGTTGCCTTGAAGGGCAGGCTACGTCAATTTCACGCTCCACTATGGTAACGTTAACACGTGATTATTCGTATGTGGTGTGTGGCTGACCTAATACGAACTATTTATGGGATGGCAATTGACCAATCGGTTATCAAACAAACTACTCTGAGGCGTAATAAGTGCACATACTCTGCCAGGTAGCCAGAGCGAACATGGCCACCCTCCCCAAACACGCTGCTTTGTACTTCCGAAACTCCCCTTTCTCTACTACTCTCCGAGTACGCAGGCGCATATCAATCTCAGTCTGACTTTACTTCACGGGTACTTCACTAGGACCTTTCAAACAACGAAATCGGATCAGTATTGGTCCATCTCGACACCAAACGCCCAATCCGATGCCTTTTCCCGGTGGGCATGCGCAGATAGACGGTATTTCCACTACACACCCGTTAAGTAACTAAAGGGCAAATTCGAACCTATTCAGAAGAAAACCAGGAATTGGGCCAACAGAGTAGAAATTCCCCATCAGAGTTGTCTTCCTCGCGTACAGAGTGTGTAGATGGCAGCATGATCGTTGTCATACGGGGATTTCCCAAGCAAGAGCCGCCATTTTGTGATACCGACGGACACGAAAAGCTCGAAACTGAGATCGCACTGATCATAGACTCGTATTAATAAAATGGTACAACACATATAGCTTATAATTATTGAACATTTCACCCAATTGTATGGGTATTATTACGGTTTTTACAACAGCGATGGAATGAACATTCGAAATCCTTTCTTATTCTAAAAGTAATATGCTAATGTTGAAAGTTCACGCTGTTGTAAAAACCGTAATATACAGAGAGTGGGGAGATGACCTCCACACTATACACCGCAACGAAAATTCTAGAATATATCCAGGGTTCTTACCAGTCAGGACATTCCCGGAGATGACCGAACATTGCCAAAGATTCCCAGTGATTCAGACGAAGCGACATCCCATGTATTTCATGGCCCTCGAATTGTGACTACTTTCTATCCGCGGAGGCTTCAACCGAAAGTGACCGCATCTTCACCGGAAGAGACCTTTGACCCGGAAGTGACCTTTGACCCGGATATGACCTTTAACCTGGGAGTGACCTTTGACCTGGAAGTGACGTCACGGGATCAGAGGAGATATAGCCCGGCGGCTTCTCCAAACAAGAGTTACCTGCTCCTTAATACGACTTTATCTGCTCTTTTAATACTACTGTGATCTTTGCTAATTGTGATAAATTTCCATTACAACGTCGTACTATGACGCTAATAAACAAGCGTATTTTCATTACAACGTTATACTGTTACGTTATGCAAAAATCGGATTTCCAATACAAAGTCGTTCTGTGACGTTATGCAACAAACGTCGTATGGTGACGTTATGCAGCAATCGGATTTCCATTACAATGGCGTACGGTGACGTTACGCAACATCCGGATTAACATTTCCATTACAAAGTCGTACTGTGAAATTATGCATGAAACCTTAAACCTTAAGTCTCTCTCTCTATGTTTCAATTATATTTCAAAACAACGGTGTACTCTGACTTGAGGATTGACGACAGTGTCACGGACGGACGCTGACACAAGACGAACGGCTTATTTTTATAGATTTAAATTTTAGATTTGCATTTTTTTAATATATCTAAAATACGACACATTAAACGAAAACGAATCTAATGTTTTCAAAGTCACCATATCTGCCGGGATATGACATCGCAATGGTATTATTTTATATATATCAAAAAATGTATACTAAAATGTATACGAAAAAGCGTAAAACAGACAAAAGTCCCATTTTAAACGTCCGTTGAATGTTTTACGTCATTTTCACTATGATATATTCCATTATAAAATTTGGGTATTTGGTTAGTACGATACACAAATTCCTGTGCAGAATTGAAGAAAGAAATGTTTGACTTTAATAGCGTAACAGCTAAAGGAGTTTTTCTGGTGTACTCGTCACTTCTCCTTTCAAGTTTTTGCTGAGGCAGATTTTCGTCTTATGCTTTCTGAACCTGTTAAAATAGGAAATTATTTTTACATAATTTATGTCATGTCATAATTTATTTATAGTGGCGCGCTGTTCCAGGATGGATAAACAATGCACAATCTCTCGTAACGAGGCGGCACCATTGGTCCGATGATCGCTGTCCAACAAAATCTGTCAATCATTATTTTTTTTTTTACTCCATGGTACAGAAAATATTGCTATTCTTCTGATTGGGCTGTCGAGGTTGATTTTGTTTTGCTAGGCTGTCGAGGTTGATTTTTAAGGTAGTTGATTGGCACCGTGCTTTTCTACTACGGTACCCTTTTCCCCTAAGCGTGATGATCACTCTCTCGTCAATGGCAATTTGGCACAAATCTATATAGCTCATATACGTTGCTCCTACATTCCAGGGATATGGTGCGGTAGGAATTTGTTGCGTACATCTCTTGTACCCTCCCCACCCCCACCTCGCCTACCCCAACGAACACACACACTTTGACAGTCAAAAGGTTGAATATAATATGGGTCATCTGTGTCCAAAGATGGCGTGCAACCATCCCAGTAATTGTCAGGTATCTGGACTCACTGCAGATATTTACATTATTAAACGCTTCTTCTTTCCTTTGTCTTCGGACAATGTGGCCAATTTCAACTACAGGCCTTGAGTCTGTCTCGGTTCTCCCCGACTCCAAATACTGACATATCCATGCTGGGCTCTCGTCAAAGCCGTCCGAACGCATAACCAAAATATAACAAGTCGGAACTAATCAGACGGAATTCTTGGCCTATTGGGCAAGTCAGAATTTTTTGAATTGGCTCGAATTTCGCATATGGTGTTAATATTTGATTACATCTTTTTTCTCTGCAGTTTGCCCTTTGTATAGGCAAAAGAAACTTTAAAAACTTGGGCGATAATTTTGCACACTCAAAAGAATTTCAAGGCCAAGAAGGGCTTTAAACAGGTGGCGATTTCGGCAATTATGTTGTCTCGTTCTTCAAATCGGTTTGAACTGGGACCCCGCCGCTGATTGAGATTCGTAAAGAAGCCTCGCATTCTTTTTAACTCGAAGATAACTCTCCTTACAAAAGATTTGCTGTTGTTTGCTTTCTAATTTAACACCACTGTGTTAGGAGTGGATTAAGACGTGGATATATTTGCGCCTTTAGGGACTGCTCAGGGTCAGCAGGGACGGACTATAATTGTGTTTTCTAAAACAGAAGGATATTTCTTCAAGGTTCGGCATTAAAATAAAAACTTATTTAAACTGGAACTAATGCGAGAGATGAGTGTTTTGCACACTAAAACCGTCAATTGTCTGCGAGTTAAACCCGGATTCATGAAAGTGGATTTCTGAGAAATTAACGAAATTTCGATTCAACGATTTCGATCTTTTTTTCTTTGGGAAGAATCTATCATGCACGTTTCGTTCCTGTAGAGGGATTCCATAGCCGAATGTATGAAATTATAACAACTTCATTATTGCATCTTCATTTTATCGAGCCAATTTCTAGGTTCCCACTTCACAAACTTCCCTTGATATATCTGGCCCCTTCGATGTTCAAAGTACCGGTACGTATAAATAGACAGGAGACGTCACTGACCTCGAAACCATTTGAATTTCGAAATGTGTCATAGAAGAGCGTCATTGATTGGCTGCCCTATATATTGAGCTAACACAAGCACCATATTAGGAGGAATGGCGTGTACGTTCTGATTGGTTCGTCTCTCGTTCGTATAGGTGAAATTTACACCTCGGATTTTCGGCACTGAAGGTGGTCAGATGAATCAAGGTAGGTTCGAAGTGGGAACGTAGAAATTGGCTTGATAAAATGAAGATGCGTTATTGGAAAGGAGCGAGCTTTCAGTGTAGCTAGTATATAACATTTTTATCATGTGTCCATGAGCTGGAATTCTATTAATCTGAGGATCAAATCCTGGGACGGAATATCTGAAAAAAGACGGATTCTTTCAGATATTCTATTCCAGGATTTGATACTCAAAGTAGAATTCTATCTGAACTTCTATTGGCACTGCCTTTAGGGTAACTACAGTCATATGCTCTCTCACGACTATGCGTGACATTTATTCACTTGTTTATTATAAACCCTAAGGATTTTTTATAATTAGAGCTTATTTCATTTGACATTTCTCGCTCATGCTATTTTTCGTGTAGCTATATTCCAATGTTAGTTTAATTCATTAGTTTGATAAATAAATGTATTAGTGTCTGCACCTAATCGTCTCTCCTCGGCGATAAAGAAGAACTTGTCCATGAAATGACGTCGAATATAAGCAGATCTACCCCCTGCATCCTACCTTAGCAAGCCGCTCAGACGATGGTCAGCCGGCGAGCATATTTTCGCTCGACAGATTCTCTCGTGTCAGTCATTTATTTATTTATCGTTTATTCAAATGACAAAAGAAATGATAAAATAGCAGGGGCATTGTGAATTATGTATTACCATTTGCAGTGATAGAACTTCCCCCAATGAGCAAATAATGTAAATGTTGTTATACCAGCAAAGGTGGGGAGCATAAAGTGCCTCCTGTTACAAAATGTCACTGTAGCAAACTGGAGAAACCAAATCTATCACTAACATTTTCCAGAAACAAATTCCAGGTAGTTGAGGAAACACCCGCCTCGTGGTTTAAACAAAATTGGAGAGTCTAATATAAAGGTGATAACTCACAATAAAGATCTACAATAAAACTACAATCACGGTAACATTAGAAACATTTGCGTACACTTCGCCATCTATAAGATGGCTTGCGAATCGTGTGTCTCCATTATCGCGGAGCGATATCCGGTACTTTACCGTATTCTGTTCGGCCTTCATCCAGCGGAGAACAGACTCGAGAAATCTGATAATTTACAGATTTTCATACCACTTCGGAAACAGATATTACCTGGGCTTAGAAAACACATAGGTATGAACAACTTTCGTATAATCCAAGGGGTGTGGTAGATCTGCAATTTTGAACAAGTAGGACATCACATGACTCGAAAATGGCGGGTTACGTTGGGGTTACGTCTTCAGCTGATTGGCTGACGAAGTCACGTGGTATTGATTTCTGGAAATTCCCTCTTGCAGTTGCCGAAAGTAGGCTGAAATATTGATACACACGATCCCGGGGTCAGTCTTACCGCGTATAGATGACCCAGATGGTTACAGGTTGCATTAGAAAGCGACCGTATCGATCCTCACATGAACTTAATTATGGTAACCCTAATTTCCTTTTTTTTCAGCGAAGTATCGTTTGTAAGCTGTTTGTATCGTCTGGACTAGCACTATAGATTTGATTTAATCAGTTTCAGCACTGATATTATTTAACAAAAATTTCTTCGAAAAATGATGAGCGACGGAGTTTAAATGGGAAGTGTGAAAATGCTTGTTCTGCATAACAAGTAGTCTTTGGAGTATTTAATTGCGCATGAATATGTGTCCTAATGTGCAACATGTAAAAATGTAATCAGCTCTTTTCGTCTGAGCGACATCCATACAGAGTATCCATTGGAACCAATTTAGAGAAGAAAAGAGAATAATAGAGAAGAAAAGCAACTCCGAGTAGGGATGACAATTTCATTCTGTATATTTCGCTGTTAGTTATAGCATCTTCAGCAGTGAACAAAGTTACAAACACCTCTATACGCGCAGTATATATACAAGGTATATTGTGATCTTAGCCAATACACATATATGAATAGGTAAGCCAGTAATGTCAGTCAGATTGGAGAGATATTAAAATGTCATTTCCAGAAAATTGTTGTAGACATTAAATGTTAGGAGATAGCAATATACAAATAGTAGTATATATAGAGCAAAACGGGTATTTAGCGCCTCACTGCGCATGCGCGAAGTGAATTTTTGGGTTGCCATAGGGGGGGTTCGCATACGTGAGTTAATTTTTTTTTAATGTGAGTGGGTGGGTTTAAAATGGCGGCCGTTTGACGTCCGCCATTTTGAACCCACCCACTCACTCGGTTGCACTGATTGACCTGGGATGTGAGTGGGTGGGTTTAAAATGGCGGACTTTCTTTGTCCGCCATTTTGAACCCACCCACTCACTCGGTTGCACTGATTGACCTGGGATGTGAGTGGGTGGGTTTAAAATGGCGGACTTTCTGGGTCCGCCATTTTGAACCCACCCACTCACCGGGGTGATTGAGTGGGTGGGTTCAAAATGGTGGCCGTTTATTTTCTCTGGGACGTTGAAAGTCCGCCATTTTGAACCCACCCACTCACTCGGTTGCACTGATTTGACCTGGGAAGTGAGTGGGTGGGTTTAAAATGGCGGACTTTCTGGGTCCGCCATTTTGAACCCACCCACTTACGGGGAAAACGTATAAAAGCAGTCGATTTTTAGGGCAAGGGGTGTATTCAATTGCACTACTTTGTCGAGCACTCTGACTTACCTGACCTGACCAGCCAGCCTGCCTGTTTCACCTCTAGTCTGCTTCACCTCTAGCCAGCCAGCCAGTCAGCCAGCCAGTCATCCAGTCAGCTTGCCTGTGTTGTATGGTTTGTGAACCTTTTACTTTTGCTTAGTGTTCATTTTTTTCCTTTTTTTTAAGTCAAATAGCTCCAAAAACGTCTATTTCCATTCTTGCGCATGCGCAAAATGCTGATAGTTCAACCCACACCAGTCCATCAGATGGCCCTTCATCTCACCTTCACATTGATACCTCACTCGGCTCGATCGGGCCACTAGGGGCTCTCCTAGCTCCAAAAAGGCTATTTTGCAGATAAATGTCAACATCGGGTGTACGAAGATTTTTAGAGGTAGTGCGTCGAGTGAAGTATTAAATGGAAGCTGACGTGAAATGCTTCACATTGATACCTCACTCGACCCGATTGGACCACTAGGGGCTGCCCTAACTCCAAAAAAGGCTATTTTGAAGATT